>JAJPUD010000574.1:432549-527594 GCA_023553655.1 Myrmecobius fasciatus
TCTCTCTCTCTCTCTCTCTCTCTCTCTCTCTCTCTCTCTCTCTCTCTGGAACATACTATGCTTTTATCTACCTTCAGTTTCCATAGTTCTCTCTGCATGCAGATAATTCCACCACAAGTCTATTGGAATTGCCTTGAATCACCTCATTGTTGAAAAATGCCACAGCTAATCATCACATAATCTTGTTGTTGCTGTTTACAATGTTCTCTTGGTTCTACTCACTTCACTTATCATCAATTCATGCAAGTCTTTCCAGGCTTTTCTGAAACCAGCTTGTTCATCATTTCATATAGAACAATAATATTCAATTAACTTCATATACCATAATTTATTAAGCCATTCCCCAACTGATGGGCATCTACTCAGTTTCTAGTTTCTTGCCACTACAAAAAGGGCTGCTACAAACATTATTGCACATGTGGGTCCTTTTCCCCTTTTTAATAATCTCTTTGGGATACAGACCCAGTAGAGACACTACTGTATCAAAGGGTATGCACAGCCCTTTGGGCATAGTTGCAAATTGCTCTGCAGAATGATTGGATCATTTCACAACTCCACCAACAATATCAGTGTCCCAGTTTTCCCACATCTTCTCCAATATTTATCATTATCTTTTCCTGTCATCTTAGCCAATCTGAGAGTTGTGAAGTGTATACCTCAGAGTTGCAGAGATTTTCTTAAAGTGCAGGTCTGACCGTGTCATTCCCCTATAGTAAACTACAGTGGCCCTCCATTACCTCATGGATCAAATACAAAATGTTTTATTTGACATTCAAAACCCTTCCTACCTTTCTAAGTATTTTTACACCCTTAACTCAGTGGCACTGACCTCCTGGCTTTCCATGAACAAGACAACCCATCTCTTGGCTCTGGGCATTTTTACCAACTGTCCTTCATGAATGCAATATTCTCTCTTCTCAATCTACCTACTGGTTTCCTTGAAGTCCCAACTAAAATGTTATATTTTACAGGAAACCTTTTCCAACCCCTCTTAATTCCAATACCTTCACTCTTTTGATTATTTCCAATTTATCCTACATATACCTTAATTTGTGTGCATATATATATATTTTTCCCTATTGTCTTCTCCATTAGATTGTAAGCTCCTCTAGAGCAGGAATTGTCTTTTCACTCTACTTATATCCTGATTGTTTAGCATAGTGCCTGGCACGTAGTAAATGCTCAATACATGGTTATTGAGTGTTAGTGATTAATTTGTCCAATATATACAAACATAAGGAGACAGGTAAAGAGATTTTAAGGACACAGGACAGGGTTAAGCCAGAAGCATGCTGATCTCAGACACTAGAAGCTGTGCACCAGAACAAGAGGAAGTCTCATCATATGACCCATACTTAGGTACCACAGTGGGGAAAGGTGTCAATTGGCAGCTTTGTCACCCACTACCCAGTTGTGAGTCATAGATCCAGGCAGACTGACAAGTGGACATGTGCCAGGGGGTGGCAACCTGAATAAGGAAGGCTCTGAGTGGTGTGTTCTGAGAAGGGAGCAGCAGTGTGACTCAGAAGCAAGTCTGGCTCATACTGCAAGAGCAAAAAAGGGTCTTAATTCCAGTATATCTCTTGCCTATGAATAACTAGGGCAGGACCCTCAGTCCACTAGAGAGCCTGTAATTCTGTTATGTCACCCTGTACCAACAAAGCTTTCTAGCTGACTGATGCAGACTGAGTACAGCAACATTCTGTTGTTGTTCACATCCAAACCCAGAGAAGGAACTTATAAAGCTTATACTGGGGGCAGCAGTCAGACTTCCTGTATCAGACCTCTTTGGGATCATTGAAAGCTTGCAGGTCCCTAGCTTGTCCCTAAGATCCTATAATAACACAGCAGTCAGTAACCCAAGAAAGGAGCAATTAGACAAGCCCAGACCTTACTTCCAGAAATGTGGAGGAACCCTGCTCACACATCATCTGAAAGTCAGAAAGCAAGCTAGAAGACTGAGCAAAAAATAATAAAAAGTAAAAAGAATCTCACATAAAAACAATTATAATATTGGGACAGCTAAAGAAACTAACTTAGAAGAGATTGACTCCAAAATATCTATGGGAAAGCCTTAGAGAAAAACACACCTTATTTTTAAGTGTGTAGAAAAAATAAAGCAAGAGTTTTAAAGGGGGTTGGAGATAGGAGGGGTATGAATCCAAGATGATAGAGAAAAGGTAGCAACTCACCTTGGCTCTTCCTCAAACCTCTCCAAACATGTTTAAATAATGTCTGACATAAAACAATAAGGGGGCAGCAGAACCCACAAAAGTATGGAATGAAATGACTTTACAATCAAAGGCAACTTAGAAGGTTGGCAGGAAAGATCTGTACACCAGAATGAAAATGGAGTACAGTCCAGCACAGGCCATGCTTGTATAGCCCCAGCCCCAGCAAACCAGAAGCAAGCCTTGAGAAGCAGTAAGAGCAGCAGCTGCTTCTAGAGCTCTCAGTCCACAGATGGTAAGGGGATCAAATAACTGGTCAGAAGGAGGAATTAAAGAAGGACTTTGTTGCTTTGCCCATACTTGAATCTGGGTCACAATCATGGGTGGCAGCCCATGGCAAGGAGGAGCACTAGCACACCAAAGCTTGCATCCTTAGTGCACCTGGGACCTCCTCACAGTTCCAGGGCAGAAAAGAATGGTCACTAACAGACCAGAACACAGGATAGGAGAGTAGTAAATATACCTCGCCTTAAATCATACCATCTTGGAAGAAGTGAAAAAGGAAACATCTCTAAAAACAACTGCCCAAAACCCCTGAAGAAAACCTTTTACTCTGGAAGTAGAACCCTACCTTAACAAAGAGTTGAAAGTCCAGTAATAGGCTGGGAAAATGAGCAAACATTTACAAAAATATATTCTCATCATAGAAAGTTACTATGGTGCAAGGAAGATCAAAACACACATTTGGAAGACAATAAAGACAAAACTCCTACATCCAAAGCCTCCAAGAAAAATATGAACTGGTCTCAGGGCATGGAAGGGTTCAATAAATTTTGAAAATCAAGTAAGAGGAAAAGTCGGGAAGAGAAATGAGAGTGATATAAGGAAGTCATGAAGAATTAGTCGACAGGTGGGTAAAGAAGACACAAAAAAATACTGAAAAAAATGCCTTAAAAACAGACTAGATAAAATGATAAAAGAAGCACAAAAATCCAAGGATGGCAATGTCCTAAAAAGAAGAATTGGGCAAATGGAAAAAGAAGCACAAAAATTCACTGAAAAAAAATTCCTTTAAAAGTAGAATTGGGGGCAGCTAGGTGGCGCAGTGGATAGAGCACCAGCCCTGAAGTCAGGAGGACCTGAGTTCAAATCTGGTCTCAGACACGTAACAGCTGTGTGACCCTGAGCAAGTCACTTAACCCCAATTGCCTCAGCAAAAAAAAAAAAAAAAAAAAAAGTAGAATTGGTCAAATGGAAAGGGAGGTACAAAAGCTTACTAAAGAAAATAATTTCTTAAAAATTAGAACTTAGCAAATGGAAGCTCATGACTTTAGAGGAAATCAAGAAACAAAACAAAAAAGAATGGAAAACAATAAGACAATGCGAAATATCTCATTAGAAAAACATTTGACCTGGAAAAATAGATCCAGGGGAGATAATTTTAAAATCATTGGACTACCTGAAAACCATGATCAAAAAAAAAAGACCTAGATATATTTTTCAAGAAATTATCAAGGAAAAGTACCCTAATGTTCTTGAACCAGAAGGTAAAATACCCATTGAAAAAAATCCACTAATCACCTCCTGAAAGACATTCCAAAATGAAAACTATCAGGAATGGTATAGCCAAATTCCAGAGTTCCCAGATCAAGGATAAAATATTGCAAGCAGCCAGAAAGAAACAATTCAAGTGTCATAGAGTCAAAATCAAAACAATACAAGATTTAGCAGCTTCTACATTAAAGAAACTAAGGACTTGGAATATGATATTCCAGAGGGCAATGGAACTAGAATTACAACCAAGAATCACTTACCCAGCAAAACTTAAGTATAATTCTTTGGAAGATGAAAGAGGGAGAATGAACATTCAATGAAATAGAGGACTTTCAAGAAATATTAATGAAAAGAGCAGAGTTTGATATAAAATTTGACTTTCAAATACAAGACTCAAGGGAAGCATAAAAAAGGTAAACAAAAAAAAAGGAAATCATAAAGAACTTAATATGGTTAAACTGTTTACATCCCTGAATGGGAAGATGATACTTACAACTCATAAGAACTTTTTTTCATTATTAGGGCATTTAGAAGGAGTATATATAGACAGAGAATATAGGTACAAGTTGAATATGATGGGATAGTATCTTAAAAATTAAAATTAAGGGATGAGAGAGGAATGTATGGGAAGAGAAGAAAAAGGAAAGATAGAATGGTGTAAATTGTCTCACAAAAAAGTTAAGAAAAATCTTTTACAATGGAGGTGAACATGTGGTAGAGTTACTGAAGCTTACTCTTATCAAAATCGGGTCAAAGAGGGAATAACATACAAACTCAATTGGGTATAGAAATCTATCTTACCCTATGGGAAAGTGAAAGGGAAAAGGGATAAGAGAAAGCAAGGAGGGATAGGAAGGGCAAATTGGGAGAAAGGGTAGTCAGAAGCAAAATGCTTTTGAGGGGAGGCAGGGTGAAAGGAGAAAGAGAATAGAAAAAAGAAGGGAATAGGATGGAGAGAAATACATTTATCAATAGTAATTAGGAAAAAATTTGAAGCTTGTTTCTCTGACAAAGGCTTCATTTTTCAAACATATAAAGAACAGAGTCAAATTTATAAAAGTAATAGCCATTCCCCAATTGATAAATGGTCAAAAGATAACATTTTCAGATGAAATAATCAAAGCCATCTATAGCCCTATGGGGGGAAAAATGATCTAACTCACCATTGATTGAAGAAATGCAAATTAAAATAATTCTGAGGTATTACCTCATAGCTATTAGATTGGCTACTAGGACAGAAAAAAAATGACAAATATTGGAGGGGATGTGGGAAAAATGAGGTGTGGTTGTGAATTGATTCAATCATTCTATAGCGCAATTTGGAACTATGCCAATAGGACTGTAAAAGTGCACATACCCTTGGACCTAGCAATACTACTTCCAGGTTTATATTCTAAAAAGGATAGTGGGTTTTTTTGTTTTTTTAAAGGGAAAGGATTTATAAGTATAGATATATTTATAGGTGGCAAAGAACTGGAAATTGAAGAGATGTCCATCAATTGGAGAATGACTGAACAGATTATAGTATATGTGTATGATAGGATAGTATTATGGTATAAGAAAGGATGAGCAGGATTTCTTAGAAGCAAAGGGCAAAGTAGAATTAGGAACAAGCCATATCAGTTACCTCCTGAAAAAAATTCCTGTATGAAAATTTCCAGGAACATCATAGCCCAAATCCAGTGATGCTGGGTAAAAGAAAAAAATATTGAATGTAGTCAGAAAGAAAGAATTCAATTCTCAAACAAATATTTGTTAGGGTCACATATGATTTAGCAACCACCACTATTAAAAAAAAGAGAGAGAATTTGTAATATTTCAGGAAGGAAAGGATATAAGTTTATGGATGAGAATAACTTAACTAGCAAAACTAAGTATAACTCTACAGAGGAAAAAATGGATTTTTAATGAAATAGAGGGCTTCTACGTATTCCTAATGAAAACACCAAAATGTATAGAAACTTGGGAGTCCAGATATAGGAATTTATAAAAACACAAAAAGGTAAGAGACTAAATAAGGACAAACTACTTATATTCAAATATTGTGAGGTGATACATGTATTCTCTCTGATCCTACTCATCATCAGGGATTATTATAAGAAGTCTAATTGGACAAGGCTCAGGAATGATTTTGTTATATATTGATTATCTTAAATGAGGAATGAAAAGAGAAGGGGAGAGGAATGCACATGGGGTGGGGGGGGAAAGGGAAAAGAAAGTTTGGGAAAATTATCTCACATAATCAGTGTGCACAAGTAGACATCTATCTATACAAACAAGAAAAAATGTGTTCAGTTCAGCCATTCCCCAGTTGATGGGTATCGCTTTGATTTCCAGTCCTTTGCCACCAGAAAGGAACAGCTATAAATATATTTGTGGAGAAATAGGAGGGAAAGAGGAAAAGGGCTATTTAAAGAGAAGGTAGATTTAAAAAAAATTAGGCCTAAGCAAAATAAACTTAATAGATGCATAAAAATATTTCTCTAGCTTTTTGACAAGGAATGGGAATCTGAGGGGCTACCCATAAAATATGGAATGAATTAACAAGTTATGATATGTAAATGTGATGACATTCTATGGTGCTGTAAGAAATTATAAATGAGATGGTTTCAAAGACACTTTAGAAAACTTATATAAACTGATACAGAGTGACAGAATCAGAACAATAATTTATACATCAACAACAACAAAAGACAAACAACTCTGAAAGAAAGAAACTTCGAAAAAAAAAAGGAACTCTGATAAGAATTATTGGAATAGAGAAGGAATAAGGTGGTGGTAGTGGTATGATCACCATTGAAGAATAAGTCCAGATAAAGTGTATGTGGTTAGATAATTTATGTGGAAGCAGTGATATATAGAAAGTGGTAAATGATGGAGTCAGGAGGCCTCTACTTGACTCTTCATAAAACTATACTTGGTATGGTGTAAGTTCAGTTTTCTCCCTACACATGGGGAATAATATTTCTCCCCACAGTGATCAGGGTCACCTTGCCTCCACCAGCTGGTGGTGTGACTCTGCTATAGCACAACCATTTGCACCAGATTCCTCCTGTACCCATAGTGCTGCTCTCCTGAGGGACGTAACTGTCACTTCAGTTTAATTTTTTTTCCTTCTCTCTAAGTCTGACACTTTGAATCACTGTGGTTTACTTGGGGAAATGCTGACTTTGTAATGAGAGGACTGGAGTTCAAATGTCAACTCTGCTCCAAGTCATTAAACTCTCTTAGTCTCAAGTTTCTTTATTTGAGATGACTTAAAAGGGTTCTTCTAGCTCTCAGTCTATGATTCTATGATCCTGTGAGCCTGGAGACATCCTATAATCTTTCCCAGCTTCAGTTTCTCCATCTGTAAAATGGAAGAAATAAATACTCTACACATTGCCTAACTCCCAGAGTTGTTATAAAAGTGTTTTTAAACTTGAAAGTATTCTGTCAATAAGGGCTCTTATTATCTCCTTCTTCTAGAGCTGACCATATCTCTTAAGCTTTTGCAGAAAACCTTTACTTTTTAGAAGTTATTGGAAAGGAGGGAATTCTAAGATCTCTTTTCACCAGAGAGAGAGGGAATATGTTGACCTTCACATAAGCACATATGATCAAATAAGAGAATATTTGTAAACTACATAGCATGTTGCCTGGCATAAATTAGGCATCTAATAAATGCTTTTTCCTTTCTCCCTATTTCTTTACCCTCTGTCATAGCCCTCCCAGCAGACAGTAATCTCCCATGGCATCAGTCCTTTTTGCTCCCATTCTTCCACTAAAATTCAAGAAGGTTGTTAGATTTGGGATGTTTTGTTCAATGACCTGCTTGGGATGGGCAGAAGTGTCTTATTTCATATCCCCAAGAGACCCAACAACAGCAAAATTAAACATATAGCACACTTCCTGGGCAGACTTTCAATACATGATTTTATTCACATTCAGTGACAAGATGTTCGTAGTTTTGTTAGAATGGCGCCTTAATTAGAACCTGTAAATTTCAGCTATAAAAGTCTAAACATACCTGTAAGACTGAAATACCAAAGAGGAAGTATGTTTATCTTACTCTTTGCAGGGTTTTAGGATTTCAGGAGGTTTTATCCCTCCCTCCCTCTCTACCACAAGACTGCATTACCTTCAGGAGGATTAGTAAATGTGTAGTTTGCCAGAGTGATTAACCAATCCTGCAGATTCATCAGACCCATGAGAGGTAATATTAGAGCTATGAAACACAACATGTCTGACTTCTTTTCAAATTGCTATGGTTCCAACCTGGCCATGATATTCTACTTATAATTTAGTCTTCAGTCAGTTTGGTCCAAAGTGAAGTTGCAATTTTCATTATTGCTCCCAGAAAGGAAATTTTGTGAGATAAGAAAACAGCCATGAGTTCCACTGGTGCTGGATGACTTTGTGTCATAGAATGTTAGATCAATTAAAGAATTAAAATCGAAGGTCACCAAGAGGGCAATCAAAAGGTACATGGTGGGTATGAGAACTCCATAACCCATTGCTTACCAAGAATTGTGCAATAGGAATGGCATAAGGATGCTATCAGAGAAATATATAACTAGAAAAGAAGATATAGGGGAACTAAGAAGTAAGAGCAGGGAATAACTGATGGAAAGCCCACATGTGCCATTGGTATCCAAGCAAGAGAAATAGATCAAGAATAAAACTCTTGGAACATTGCACACAGTAACAACAAGGTTATGTGATGATCAATGTGATGAACTTGGCTCTTTTCAACAATGAGGTGATTCAGGCTAATTCCTATAGATTTGGAGTGGAAAGAATCATCTGCATTGAGAGAGAGAACTATGGAGACTGAATATGAATCAAAGCATATTTTCATCTTTGTTGTTATTGGTTTGCTTGTTTTTTTCTTTCTCATGTTCTTTTTCACTTTTGATCTGATTTTGATCTGATTATGATGAATATGGAAATATGATTAGAAGAATTATACATTTAACCTATATTGAATTGCTTGCTGTTTTGGGAAGAGGGAGGAGGGAGAAAAGGAGAACAATTTGGAACACAATGTGAATGTTGAAAACTATTTTTGCATGTGTTTGGAAAAATAAAATACTATTTTAAAAAAACTCTCAATATCCCCAAAGAATAAGGCTCTCAGCCCCTTAAGTGGATCCTTATGAAAGCTCTATAAGAAAACATGTACCAGAGCTTCATAGGATGAGTAAGTCTAGGTAAATTGGGGGTGGAAGGAGTATCTACATCAGAGAGACAAAGGAATCCTCTAGATGAGAAGCGATATAGTTAGCTCTGCAGACATTCTTAGTAAATAGATATCAGAGCTTTGGTGTATATGTAGTGTCTCTTAAAACTCTGGGTGTTTTTTTTAATCTCCCTTCTTAAATGATGTGGGCATTATTTCAATTCTGTTTAAAAGTTGAATATTGCCAATTTTCATACACATATTCTTTATTCCAATATGTATTAGGGCATATGGCATAGTATAACAGACTTTAAAGTTAGAGGGGATCATAGAAAATAAGTAGTCTAATATTCTCATTTTAGAGATGAACAGTTGAGACCTGAAAAGGTCAAATGTGTCCAAGGTCACATAGCTAGCAAATAGTTCTAGGATTCAAATTCAGGACTCCTGACAGTCCTTTATTTGAGAAAAGAGCTGACACAATGTTAAGCTAATATCTTTTATTGCTTTCTGAATTGATCATAGAGAAGAAAATCAAAGTCATTGAACCTTAGTTCATATTTTGCATGTGGTTGAACATTTTATCATAGACCATCTCCTTCCCTCACCTCCAATTTTTCCATGTGAAGCTGCCTTACCTAAGGTTCAGAGTTTAATGCCTCATTTCATAGGGCTCCAGGTAGCTAAGTAGCTAAATAGCTAAGACTTTAAAGATGTCACTACAAAAAAAATTTAGACTTTACAAATAATAATTCATGGCACCACTGATTCCTGTTAATTTCTTTCATTCAGTAAATATTTATTGTGGGAAACACACACACACACACACACACACACATATATATGTATATATATGTGTGTGTGTTTGTGAATACATATACACACATACAAACATACACACACAATAGGCCTTCACAATATGTATGAAGGTATTGTACTAGGCTTAGACAAAGGATCTGTCCACCAGGCTCAAAACCTAAATATCATCCTTGACTCCTCATCCCCCAACAACCAAACTATTGCCAAGGCCTGTTGGTTTCAATGTCTCTCAAATATGCCCTTTTTCTGATACTACCATGGTACACCTCCTCATTTCTTCATACCTGGACTCTTTCAACAGCACACTGATTGGACAGACTGCTGCATTTCTCTCCTTAATCCAATCCATCCACCATTCAGCCATCAAAGTGATTTTCCTTGAAGCACAGGTATAACCTTATCAACCTCCATACTTAATAAATTCCAGTGGTTCCCTATCACTTCCACAATTAAATATAAAATATTTAGCATTCAAAGTCCTTCATATCCTAGATTATCCACACACACAACTTCTATGATTCTTACACCTTGATTTCCTTCTCTTCCCCACCTCTACCCCATTATTTGTCCAATAACACTGGCACTCCAGTGCCACTCCAAATGACTGTCTTATTTTGCAGTGCACATGATAAGTCAAACAGACATCATTAATAACTGTTGCAGGAGATGAAGAGTTAGAAGTAGAGAAAATCTACAAAGAACTGGGCATGGTCCCGCAAACCAAGTTCAGTTAACAATTTACAAAGGGAAGAACTTAGCTGGAACCATTCTTGTCCCTCCTAATTAGCTGGGACCAATCCTTCCCCAAAACCTACTTAGGGAAGGGACCTAAGTCCCTTAAAAACATGAAAGAGAAAAACAGATTTGGAATACAAAAGTATTGAAGTTAAAGAAATTCTGTCAGAAGAGAAAGAAAAAAGCAATATCATTTTTAAAAATATGGTTCCTATGTAAGCCAAAACCTCTGACCTTAAAGACAGGATTCATAAGAACAACTTAAGGATCATAGGTATTCAAAAAGAATTGACCTTTCCCTGGGGGAAAAAAAACTTGAATGTGTAAGAAATCATGCAAAATATTACCCAGAATTTTTTAATATAGAAAACAAAGCACCAATCAAAACTCTTTGAGTGCTAAGATACATGGCATAATTCCAATCACAAACAACAAATTCTTTAAGCTGCCAGAAAAAAAAAAGAAATTCAAATGACTCAAGATTATTCTGTACTCAATATTCTACACAAGGGAATGAAATAATATATACCAAAAACCAAAGCTCAAGATACAATCCTAAATGATCTATCCTATAAACTCCCAGCCTAATCAACAACAACCACAACCACAACCACAATAATAAATGGATGTTTAATAAGAGAAGGCATATGTTACCCTCTTTTTCTCCTCTTCAAAAAATTCCCCACAAGTGAACAGAATATCCAACTAACAAATACCCCAAATGATAGAAATACAAGAAAAATAAATAAGTAGAAATGCCAATGAAAAAATAATAAAAACAAATGGCCCTCCTATTTAAAGAGTCAAGTTTTATTGTTGTTTTTTAAGATACCGATCTTAAATTTTTGTTTTTTTAAATAACATCAACAAAGAGGGCTCATCAGAAGATACAAGAACCCATAATGGCATCAAAATATGAAAGCATAAATAAGAGAAGTAAAGGGAAATGATCAGGGTTGAGGTATCATGTACTGAATCTTATAACCCCTTTAAGACCCAGTCAATATATTTTGTCAGCCATAATTGCAGAATGGGAAAGTGCATAAATGAGAAAAAGAGTGTTGGCAAGCAGAGGAGATTTAGTGATCTATCTTCATCCAATCCATTGGGTGATTAGTTAAGGGATGACAATGTCTATACTCTCAGGAGAAAAAAAAAAGGGAAGAACTTCAGAAGGATGGAAGAGTTAGCACAAAGAAGGTTTTTGAAATTGGATCTCTTGATACCCATTCCTGGGCTCTTTCTATTGTAAGCATGCTGCCTTTAAAGGGATTTCTTTAGGGATAACAATCATCCTCAGTATGAATCTGAGCAGGCCAAATGTTAGTGACATATGATGGTATTTACCACAGCAGACTAGAACCCGCTGTCAGCCTGAGATTCCAGGAGGCTGTGTTAATTCCAAGGGAGCCAGACGCTCCCAAGGAGTTTTAAAGACCTTGACAATTCCTAACAAATTATCTTTCCCCAGAGAAAAGCAACAAGAAAGTGATCCACTGATCTTAACTGACCTGCTTTTCTTTGGTTTTTGCCATGACAAGAGTTTAAAGTCATATTTCACTCTCAAAGTTTGGATATATTGGCTAGTTATGTTTAAAGTAAGCTCATCCCTCTTCCTCAAATAATTTAAATGCTTGAGATAGCTTAGAATCTAGACTCATCCTTTCCCAAATGACAGTGATTTCTTCCTCTTCCATGTTAAGCAAATGTTCTGCCTTTGTCTGGTCCCTTTCATATCTCAAATCAAGAAACCTTTGGCCTTTTTCCCTTCTGGTCATTGTTTTGAGGCATATAGTAGTTGTTCTCACAAATAATAACCTGATAAATTACCAGGCATGAATCCAGTACTCCTGAGTGCTGGATAGGTGGGAAGTCAAGTTTAGAAAAGTTCACTTTGGACTCTACCACTGCCCTTTTTTCCTAGGTGTCTCCATCAGCATAATTGGATTAATAATGGATGTAATGGAAAGAGTATTAACTTGGAGGACCTGGATACAAATCCTGACCCCAACATTTATCAACTGTGTGATAACTGACTTATCATTTACCATCTCTGAGTTTCAGTTTCTTTATCTATAAAATGGGGATAATAATACTAGTCTTCAGTTCTAACTTCCTTATTTAACAGCTGACAAAACTGAAACTCAAAGAACCTAAAAAACTTAGTTCTTTACCTTCAAATCCAGAGCTTTTTGCATTGGACCTTCAAGGAATAATAAGAACTACCATTTATATATTGCTTTATGGTTAACCCAACATTTGGCAAATCTTTTGTCAAATGTGTGGTAGATGCTATTGTTGCCCCAAGGTCACACAGAAATGAATAGCAGAGCCAGTGTTCTAACTCAGGTCCTCTCTGATTCTTGAAGCAGCACAACACAAGTGCTTTGGATAATAGCTTCATAAATCTCAATAGAACATTAAGTATAGAAAAGCATGACTCACTTAAGCAAATAGGGCAAGTTCAGAAGAGCTCAGTTCTGATGCTGAGCTTTTCTGCTGGCTTCTCAAGTACCAGCAACAGCATGGGATTATCAAAGAGAAATCAGTCTTACTCCTTGCTCAAAGGGTCACAGTCTTAAACATAATAATGACTAAAAATTGATCTAATCACACAGGAACTCCACATATTTACTCAAGTATACACACATTCTCCTGATGATGAAAACTGTCCTTTCTGATTTGAGAATACTGATGTGGGAAGTTAAAATCCAAAAACATGTTTATTATTATTTATAGGGGCCCTTGGGCTTTTATGAAATGTATTTCACTGATTTATTTTTTGAAATTGGTGCATTTTTCAGACAGGCAAATTGAGGCTCAGTGTTTACTCATAGTCTCTGAAAGAACTGTTGAGCAAAACTGTTCACCAAGTCATAAACAAGCTATCACAGAACTTTAGTGGCTGTTGCTGATAAGAGAAATCCCAAATTGGGGGAATGGAGCAAGAATACTTTATCCCTGCCATGGGAAATGGAGCTTCCTATTAGAGATTATCTATTTACAGACCCAGCAAAAGGCTAAGAAGACTGCAGCCAGCAGGGAATAGGGAAGGTCAAATATATGAACCTTTTCCTTGGACATTAGAGTTGAGGAATCATAGAATTTAAGATTGAAAGGGACCTTATAGATCATCAATTTCAGTGTTTCCATTTTACTTTTGAGGAAACCAAACTTCTGAAAGGTGAAGTCATTTGTCCTAGGTCATATAGCTGACCCAGAATTTGATCTTCAAATCCTGTGATCTTTTCCAAGCTCTAAATAACTTGTTCTGCTTTGGGGAAAATGTTTCAGTTTCATAAATTTAGAGCTCGAAGGTATCTAGAGTTCTGTTTATTGCTATTGTTATTATTTTCCAGAGATGATAAATGAAATAAATTAACTGCTGGAAATGCATTATGGAGTGACAAGAATACCACATCAGGAGATCTCAGCATCATGACTTAGTGGAAAGAGCTCCATTGTAGTGAGAGAACCTGACTTTAATTCCTCACCTACTTTCTGTGAAACCAGAAGCAAGTTGCTTCAGGTCGCTAGATCTATTTCCTTATCTTTATTTTATTTTTTTATTTTTTTGCTGAGGCAATTGGGGTTAAGTGACTTGCCCAGGGTCACACAGCCAGGAAGTGTTAAGTGTCTGAGGCCTAAGTGTCTGAGGCCAAATTTGAACTCAGGTCCTCCTGACTTCAGGGCTACACCACTACACCAACTAGCTGCCCCTATTTTCCTATCTTTAAAATGAAAAGATTGAACCAGATGAATTCTGTGATTCCTTCCATGCATGAAATCCCCACACCCTCACACACTCACTTAGTTCATTTGAGAAACAATAATGGTGTTGTGGACAGTCCACTGGGGAAACAGAAAATTGCTAATCCTATCCTTGAAATGGTCACTGATTAACTTTTGATAATTCATATCCTTCTCCCCCAGGTAGTAATAAACAAGTTAATATTCCACTTTTGAGGAGCTGTGTCTATTAATCAATCACTAAATGTAGTGGAGTGGCATTGGACTTAGAGAGAAATGACCCAGTTTCAAATTCTAGCTCCAGTGTGTACTAGCTATATGCCATGGGAAAGCTATTTAATTTTTCTGAGATTTATTTTCTTAATATGTAAAGTGCTAAGAGTCATAGCAGTCACAATAATAATAATTGCCCTCCCTAACTCACAAGGTTATTGTGAAAAAAGAGCTTTTCCTTTGTTACTTGCTGAACCTCTACTCTGTAATGTTCTGGAAAGATAAGACATATTCCTTCCCTTGAAAGAGCTGCTTGTTGAATCTTTTTTTCAGTTGTTTCTGACTCTTCAAGACCGCATGTGGGGTTTTCTTGGCAAAGATACTGGAATAGTTTGCCACTTCCTTCTCCAGCTAATTTTACAGATGAGGAAACTGAGACAAACAGAGTAAAGTAACTTGGTCAGCGTCCCACAGCTAGTAAGCATCTGAAGTCAGATTTGAATGCAGGAAAATGAGTCTATCTACTATACAACCTAGCTGCCCTTTGAATGAGCTTACGTGTCTAATAATGTGCATAGCATATTAATGGTGCTCATTAGACATGAATTAATGGTACACAAAACTGAAATATAAAGCATTAGGAAAAAGAAAAATGAGCCTTCATAGCCTGGTACAGTGGAAAGAATATTCAATTAAGAGTAAGAGGATCTAGGTTCAAATTCAGATTCTGCCACTTTTTTTGCTCTTGAGAAAATCATTTAACTTCAATGGCCTCAGTTTCCTCATTTGTAAAATGAAGTGACTGATCTAGGCAGCCTCCAAAGGTTTCTCCAGCTCTTGATCAATGATCTCATGATTGAGGTAGCTTAGTGCTACAGTATATGAGGAGTCAAGAAAACCTACATTCCAGTCTGGTCTCAGACCACTATATGGTCCTGAACAAATCACTTAATGAGATTGCCTCAGTTTCCCCGATTGTAAAATAGAAATAATAATACCTCATAGGTAGTTTGCAAGTAGGGATTGTGAGAAATGAGAGAACACTTGAGAAGAACTTTGTACAGTCCCTGGGACATAGTAGGCACGATGTAAAAACTCATTCCCTTCCCTTGTCCTATGACTTTTGCACCTAAGCTTTTATTCCAATGTCTTATCATGGTGTAAAAGTGATCCTTACATTCTGAAAATCTGTGTTGATGGAGCCCAACTCATGCAAATACTCCCATGCTGAAAAGAACAACTTTATGCACTGTCCAGAAAGTATTCAAGCTTATCTTCTAGGGAGCAACCTCCTTAAATGCAAAGAAGTTCTCAACAGTTTTGACTACCAAGTGATGAATATTTTTGATCATAGCAATTCACAAAATTCTCTTTACTGAAGCATGAAGGGGCTGTGATCTATATTAGGAGGGCCAGAGTGCATCCTTACTAATGGGATAATGTGGTTCACTGGAGTATTGGAAAAGGTAATAATGAAGAGCCCCTAAAATGACTTGTGACATATAAATGCTAGAAGAGAAATGAGAAGAGAAGGAAATGAAGGGACAGAGAGATTTAAGTGACTTGCTCAGTGTCCCAAGAAATGAGGAACATGACTTAGTCCTCATCTCTGCCTTACTTTGCTCACTCGCCTATTATGCTCTTGATGTGTCAAGAAGCCACTCTACTGCCAACAGTCCCCATCCCCCACACATGGAAGGGACTAGAGAAAGATAAACTTCAGAATCCAGATTTAAGGCATTAAGTGAATTATAGGTGTGAATGTGGGAACCTCTCCAAAAAAATTCTACAAATTTTTTCCAGTAAATTTATTTTTAATATACATTGTTTTATGAATCATGCCGGGAGAGAAAAATTATAACAAGAGAGAAAAACCATGGGAGAGATAGTGAACATAGCATGTGTTGATTTACATTAAATCTCCATAGTTATTTTTCTAGATACAGATGGCATTTTCTGTCTAAAGTCTATTGGGTTTGCTTTGGATCACTGAACTACTGAGAAGAACTAAGTCTTGGATAGTTGACCATCGCACATTCTTGCTGTTATTGTGTACAATGTGTTCCTGGTTCTGCTTGTTTCGCTCAGCATTAGTTCATGTAAATTTTCCAAGGCCTTTCTAAAATCAGCTTGTTCATCATTTTTTATAAAACAATAATATTCCATTACTTTCATATACCACATTTGCTCACCCAATTGATGGGCATCTATTCATTTTCCAATTCTTTACTACCACAAAAAGAGCTGCTATAAACATTTTTGCACATGTGGGTCCTTTTCCTTCCTTTATGATTTCCTTGGGATACAGGCCCAGTAATGGCACTGCTGAGTCAAAGGATATACAGAGTCTTGTATCCCTTTGGGCATAGTTCCAAATTGCTCTCCAGAATGGTTGGATCATTTCACAGTTCCACCAACGATGTATTAGGGTCCCAGTTTTCTCCCATCCCCTCCAACATTCATCATCTTTTCCTGTCATTTTAGCCAATCTGAGCAGTGTGCGGTGATACCTCAGAGTTGTCTAATCAAAAGTGATTTAGAGCATTTTTCATATTATAGATAGCTTTAATTTCATTATCTGAAAATTGTCTGTTCATATCCTTTGACCATTTATCAATTGGGGAATGATTTGTATTCTTATAAATTTGACACCGTTCTACATATATTTTAGAAATGAGACCTTTATCAGAAATTCAGGCTGTAAAGATTTTTCCCAGCTTTGTACTTCCCTTTTAATTTTCTTTCTGTTGGTTTTTTTTTGCACAAAATCTTTTTAATTTAATGTAATCAAAGAATTCTATGAAGTTATTGTCAATTATGGGGCATAGGAGGAAAACTAGGAGAAAAGTATGGTATATGTGAAGCAGTAACTAGAATCCTTCTCCAAGATTTAGGAAAAGAACAGCCTTTTGAACTGGAGAGCTCATATCTTCCAAACCATACTTATACAAGGTTTCCTTCTACAACATACCCAACAAGCTGACATTTAGTCTTTGCCTGAGGACCTCTACTGAGGAGGTCTCAACTGCCTCCTGAAACATCCCATTCTACTTTGCATAGATGTAATTATTAAGTTGTTTTTTTTTTTCTTAACAAGTCTATCTCTTTACAATTGCCACCGCTTATTTCTAATTCTGCCAGCTGGATTCAAGAAAGAAAAAGTTGAATCTGTTTTCCTTATGTCTTTCAAATATTCTCAAATGACTGCCATGTATCCTTTCATACTTCTTCAGGCACAACATCCTTAGTTACTCTGACTGTTTCTTATATACTATGAAGTCATGGACTTTCACCAACCTGGTTGTCCTCCTTTGGATTCCCTCCAGCTTAACCATGTCCTTCCTAAAATGTGTTATCCAGAACAGAATACATAGTACCATAAATGTACTTGAATATGCAGATATAACACTATATTTCTTGTTGGTTAGTCATTTTTTTGGCTGCCATATTACTTAATTGTAATTAATTACTTAATTACTATATGCATATAAAACTGTATATCTATCCTCTGCTAAGTTTCATTTTATTCAGTTTGGTCCAGTATGTTATCTTGTTGGTTCCTTATTTTGCTGTCCAGTATGTTATCTCCGACTTGCATTATCTACATATTTAATCAGTGTCATCTTTTTCTCTCTCCAAGTTATTGATACAAATAATAGAGCCAAGCATAGCTGCTGGGGTACTAGAGTCCTCCTTATAAGTTGACATCAAACTATTATTTACCACTCTCTAGGTCCAAATATCCAATCAATTTCAAATTCACCTAACTGTGCTATCATCTAGTTCATACCTCTCCATCTTGTCCACAAGAGGGACATGAGAAATTTGTTCAAAATGCTTTGTTACAAGCTAAGTAAATTTTATCCATTGAATTCTGCTGATCATCTGTAATTTTAGCAACTATTTTTAAAAAGGAAATGAGGTTAGACTGGCTGTGCCTGTTCCTGATAAAGCCATACTCTCTTTGTGATATACTGCTTTCTTTTCTAGATGTACACTAACTATCCCTTTAATAATACATTTTGAAATTTTGCCAGAAATCAAAGTCAAGCTCAACAGCCTGCCATTTACAGATTGAAATGAAAGATATACCAGTAACTTTCCAACTGCAGCATAACTTCTAATTCTACAAATATAGAAAATGGCTCCCAAAGTTGACATGATTTGGCTAGTATGAACATGTTTCCTAGCCAGTGTTCTTTCTGACTCACCACATTGTCTCTTAGATTATCTTCAATTTATCCTGCGTATATCTTGTTTTTACATACTTATTTGAATGTTTTATTCTCCCATTAGATTATAAGTTCCTAGGAGGGGGTTGTATCCCCAACACTTAGCACAGTTCCTGGCAAATGGTAAGAGTTTTATAAATGTTTATTGACTTGTCTATCTCTTATAGTGAGAAAATATAGATAAAAATATGCCAAGCAATTTATATTATAAGAAAATACATAGCCAGAATATTCAAGTATATATGTACATCGCTATTTATCTTCATCTAAATAGCTAAGAGCAGGCAGATAGTAGATAAAGTGCCTGGCCTGCAGTCAGTAAGTTTCATCTTCCTGAGTTCAAACCTGGTCTCAGATATTTACTAGCTGCATGACCCTGCATAAGTCATTTAAAAGTCTGCTTATCTCAGTTTCCTAATCTGTAAAATGACCTGGAGAAGGAAATAACAAATCACTCCAGTATCTTTGCCAAGAAAATCCCAAATGGGGCCACAAATAATGAGACATGAGTGAAATGACTGAACAACAATAACAAACCAAAGGTATCCTAGAAGTCAAACGAAGAAATCTTGTCTAGTAGCAGTCACATGTTGACAAATATAATCTTGTGTTTCTAACTTCTCCCTTGCAGTGAGTTGTATTTTTCCTTTTCTCTTATTTCAAGACTTCAAATTTTAAAGGAGCCATAATTTAATTGGAGTAATAAATGCAGTTAATCTTCATGACTTGCTATGCTCCTTCCCCCCTGCAAAAAAGTCCCCTGGCAATTAATACTCAGGTAATTGATCCTCTCTGAACTTAGAAAGATTCATACTACAGATATTTGCTTATCACTAGACCCATAATTAGCTTTTTCAGCTTGGTAGATTTTTCTCCAACTATTGCCCTTCTGGCACAGAATCCAAGACCATCTCCAAAACAGGATGAGGTCCTTGAGCTGGAGGAAGTAAGGGCAGATTCCTAGTGACATTCTTACAATAACTGAAAAAAAGGAAGTGGAATGGAGAAGAATGAGATCCATTATTTAAAATGCACTTGGCTGTGTTTCCCTTTCATTGACAATGCTTCTAATGTTACTTATGAGGCTTATTGACATTATTTATTTATATAAGTTCCTTATTATCCTGTCCAAGGAGATTCCCTTTCACCTTAGAATCCTATAGAAAAAGAATGTGTCAGCTGGAAGAGACCTTAGAGATCATCTGCCAGCTCAATGTGAAATGTGAATTGTAAAAAGGACAATGAATGAACTTCTAGTCAGGAGACTTTGGCCCAAATCCCAGTTCTGATTTTTACTATGAAGATAGTTCACTTAAACTCTCTGGGGCTCTACTTTCTTATCTGTAAAATCAATATTTTTATCCCTAAAATAAAAATTTTCTTATTTGTAAAATGAGGATAATAATATTGGTACCACTTTGCTCAGAGGTTGCTATGGGGAAAAGATCTTGCATCAAGATTTATAGCTGGAAATTACCTCATATAACCGCAATCATTTCAAGGATGAAGAAACTGAGACCCATAAGAATTATATGTCTTGACCAAAATCACGAAGATAATGAGTAACTGAACTGGAATTTGAAACCAGGTTCATCAGTTCCAAATTCAGTGCTTTGTAATCCTTATGATGCTCTAGAAATCTGAGTACTTATTATCTATTCTGGTCCTTTTACTTTATAGGTGAGGAACCTAAGGCTTGATGAGAGGGAAATGCCATTCCCAAGGTCATACAATGGCAAAGTAAGAGCTTCTGACTTTTAAGTCCTTGGTTGACTAATAAGCAACAGTGGTTGATGTTATGAGAAATCGTCATCCAAGAAAATTTGAAAAGCAAATGGTGCAGTAGATAAAATGCCCAACCTGAAGTCAAGAATACTCATCTTCCTGAGTACAAATCTAGACTCAGACATTAGCTGTGTGACCCTGGGCAAGTTACTTAACCCTATGTGCCTTAGTTTTCTCCTCTGTAAAATGACCCTGAGAAGAAAATGGTAAAATATTTCAGTATTTTTGTCAAGGAAATTTCAAATGGGGTCACAGAGTCAGCTATGACTGAACAACAACAATTAGGCCTATACTAATGGACCAGTGTTTTAAGCCAGAATAGAAAATAAGAGCTCTGCTAGTTAAATCATCAGAACATTTTGTTTGAAATGCTCAGGAGGCACAGCAGGCATCTGCTGCAAAAGTGATTCAGTAACATCACTGAAGAAGCACAGCCAGCCCTCTGGTGATATCACACTGGGCTATCCATAGAGGCCTGGAGTGACTGTCCAGAAATGAAGAGGAGGAAGAGGAGGGGAGAGACAGACAGACAGACAGATAAGGAGGGAGAGAAGGCAGACAGAGAGAGAGAAGGAGGTGAGGAAAGAGAGACATAGAAAGAAAGACACACACACAGAGGCAGGAGAGAGAGAAGGCAGAGAGAGGAGGCAGATAGAGAGGGGGGGTGGGGAGGGAGGGAGAGGAAGCAGACACAGAGAGAGAGAGAGAAAGAGGGGAGGAGAGGGGGGGGGGAAGGAAAGGAGGAAGAGACAGAGACAGACACACACAGAGAGAGACAAGAGTCAGAGAGAGAGAGAGGATCACAGAATCACAGCACGTGAGGGTTGGAAGCATCCTTAGTAGCCACGAGGAGCCACTGTAATATACCTGGCAAGAGGCCACTTAACCTATCTGAAGATTTCAAGGGATAGGGAACCCATAACCTCTTAAAATAACCTGTGCTAGGGGCACATACGTGGCACAGTGGATAGAGCACCAGCCCTGAAGTCAGAAGGCCCTGAGTTCAAATCTGACCTCAGACACTTAACACTTCTTAGCTGTGTGACCCTGGGCAAGTCACTTAACCCCAATTGCCTCAGCAAAGAAAAAACTTATAGACAGTGCTAATTGTTAGGAGGTTTTTCCTGACAACAAGTTTAAATTTCCATTCTTTTCAATTTCCCCTCCTTGTTCCTGATCTACTTTCTGGGGTCAAACAACAAATATATTCTTCCTCCTTACAATAGTCCTTCAGATATTTAGACACAAATATCATTCCTCACATATACACATACACACCTCCACCCTCATCCAGAGTCTTCTCTTCTCCTGGTAAATCTCCCCAATTCCGGATAACAAGTGTCAAATGACACAGACTCAAGGTCTTTTGCTGTTTTGTTTGTCCTCCAGACATGTCACAGCTTAATTGATTCAAGTTCAACTACTCATTATCTTTGTGATTTTGGTAGAGACACATAATGCTTATGGATCTCAGTTTCTTCATCTTTGAAATAATGGGGTTGGATGTTTCTCCCAAATTTGTTTAATCTGCAAACCTGATGAGTATGTTATATATACAAATATGACACCCATACACAAACACACATATCTTTTACCAATGTAAGTGATTAAAAAGATTAAATAGCAGAAAGACAAGCATAAAACCCTGGGGGACTCTACTGGAGCCCTCATGCCATATTGATATTGAACTATTAACAACTGCTTTTTGAGTCTGAATCCATCCAGTTTTATTATTGCCTATACTGTGTATGTCTCTCTTCACCACAAAAAATAATATAAAATATTTATTCAGATAATGCTTTACTTCTGCTAAAATCTAGGTAAAGCATACCCACAGTACTTTTTCCATCTACTAGTTTAGCATCCCAGTAATATAAGAACAATAAAATATTGTGACCTCTTCTTGATGAAGCCAGGTTTTACTTTTATAATCATTCCTTTCCCTTTCTAGATCATAGTAAATGATCCTCTATTCTAGAGAATTGAAGTTCAGTTCATTCTTCTATAGTTTTCTATAGTTTCTATAGTTTTCCGATTGTTCTTTTCCCTATTTGGAAAACTGGGGCATCAGACCTTCACTGATCTTGTATACCTCACCAGTTTTGATAATCTTTCAAATATTTACTGACAGAGGCTTGGCAGTAACATCTGCTAGTTGTTCTAGTACCTAGGTGATTGGAATCCATCAAAGGAAGAGAAGTAACTGTCTTACTATCTACCTACTTATATTGTTATCAGTTCCCTTTTAGTTCTTTTTGTTTCATTTCCAGTGCAAAGATTAATCTCATTATCTGAGAGAATAGAAGCAAAAAGCTCATCATGTAGTTCTACCTTCTTGCTGTTGTCATCATCCTGTCCATATCAAGCAAAGGTCTCATTCCTTCTTCATCTTCCTTTTTCCAATAATATAACTAAAAACAACAACAATAAACTCATCACCCCCACCTTTTTGCTGTCCTTAGTTTCCCTCGCTGACGTCAGCCAGCTCTAAGCTTTAGTACTCCTGGTACACTATTTTTGTAGGACCTTACCATGTTCATATATTCTCTGTTGCTTGTTTGTTACTTTGTTTCATCATCTATACATTTCTTTTTAAAATTAAGTTAGTTGTTTAGATCCCTATGTATCCACATGGAGCCTTCAGACTGATCTTATTTTTTTAATTCATGTAACTTTGTATCTTTAGAATTCCATTTTTGAGCATTTTTTCTCTCATCTCCCCTGAGTTGATTTATGCAGAAGTATTTTAGTCCAGGAGATGCTAGTTATTTTCTTCTGACACTTCTGAAATTTACTTTCTCAAAATTTAGAGCATATTTCAGATTTCCCCTTTTCTATCCCAAAGAGTAGGATAGAGTACTCCATTTCTCCCATGGGTCTCATTATTTCCCACCCAAAAGCCAGTTCCTCCCTGTTACTTAAAATCAAAACCAGAATGAAATTTCTTTTTAGTGATTTCTTCACCTTTTGAAGGAAGCCTTCAAATTAGCAGCCAAAATAAGAAAGAACAAGACAAGAAGTCTCTCCATTTACTTAAAAGATACTACATGGGCTATGGGAATGCAAGTTTCTCTTTTGTTTTTCTCACTTTTTCTTCATGTTCCTTACTCATACCACCTTTGCCACAATGATTGAAATCTGCCCTTGCAGAAGGTAATTTCTATTTCAATGGAGTGGTCACTTCCACTACAGGATTCTCATCATTTCCATGCCAGCAACCAGTGTTTTCCTAATAATGAACATCAGATCCAGAATAGAATCTCCTTTTTTATTCCTCCATCTTTTAGAGAATAAAATTGTTACAAAGGCAAGTCAAAATTTATTAGCTACTGTGTTTTTGACAAGGGTCTTTGTTTGATGGATTGAAGTCCCTGGTCACTACTATACTAGACATCACTTCCAGTCCTATAATCTGCTTCTCAAACTCCTCATTCATGATGTCTTTATTTTAGGTGATCTTTATTGTATTACAATGACAAAATAATTTATTTTTCCCTCTATTGACTTTTCCTCAAATACTATCATGCCTTCTGCTTCCTGTATTTTCTTATATGAGTAAATACTTCATTAAAATATAATGTTACTTTTCTCACCCCCAGTCCCTCCACACATACTATAATCCTTGATATATCCTCTTCCTCTTGAATAAAATATACCCATCCAGAACCAGAGCAAGCATGGTTTTTAATATGTACTGAGGCTCATAAATAGCATCCCTAAAGCCTTTTATTTTTCCTCTTTTTTACGTATCATTATCATATAGATTGTCAATCACTAACACAATTCAACTCAGCAAACATTTAAATAAAGTCTACTATAGGAAAATCTAGGCCAGGAGAAAGTCACAACCTCTTAAAACTCCAAGTAAATCTCTAAGCATTACAGAGAGAGCAAGTGCATGATGATAGGAGCTCCTTACACTGACATAGGTCATTGGACCAGTTATATATTTGTTGTTGTTTTTGTTGCTTAGTTGTGTCTAATACTTCTTGACCCTATGCATACCAATACCATCCATGGGTTTTTTCTCGATAAGAATTTTGGAGTAGTTTGCCATTTTCCTCTCCCTTAGATTAGATAAACAGAAAGTTCAAGTGATTTGTAAGTGTCTCAGGTCAGATTTGAACTCAGGTTTTCATGACTACAGATATGGTGCTTTATTTGCTGAGCCATCTAGCTGCTTCAGTCATTTAAACACACACACATATATATTCTACCAGTGTTTTTGTTTTTTGCAAGACACTCTGCATTGGGTAATCTATAATCTATTTTAGTCTATTTTCATATTAAGATCTCCTACACATCTTTTTCCAATTCTCCTCTTCCTTCTTCATGTTGTTGATGTTAAAAAAAAAATGTAACTCCAAATGAAGGTTAAGATTTTAATTACCCTTAAAGGTTTTAATTTATTAGGTAACACAATAACTACTATTTCTTGACTATAACAGCAAATTTCCCTCACTGTTCATCATTCCACCTGCGGGATGAAAGAATTTATTAATATGGAAAGATTAAATTAAAATTAATGATGCTTGCTAATGAATAAATGTGTTTTTATAAGATCATATAAAAATAATCTTTATCATCACATAATTGGTTGAAAGAGGATATAAGGTCCCTGTGTGCTTAATCTCCGAGGATTTTTAATTAATTTATTAGTGCAAAATATTTCCCTTCCATAAGTTGTTTCACAGATATTGAGACATCAGAATTGTTCAGAATTCTTCAAAAGACTTATCAGAGATCATAAACATCAGGTGAGACATAAAGAGACAGATGTTCACCAAAGAGTTTTCCATTGTGATGGAAGAGGTCCAATAGAGAGTCTAAATTATTATGGGTGAAGTATTCCAGAACTGATATTGTGCTAGTTAGATCATACTTCAGAACACTGCAGGAACTCCTAAATGAGCTCCATGACTCCCTCAGAAGAATCGCAGTATATACCAACTATGCCTCTCTACACATAGGAAAAACCAAATGAATGAAGAATGTGTATTTCTCAGATTATGAAGAGCAATTGGATAGAAAACTTATAGAGTTTTTCCACTTGTAAACACATATAGAATAGACAGTACAAATAGGGAACATGTTCATTTCATAATTAAATAGGAAAAAGAAAGTTGAATTATTTTCAGGAAATTGTAGTGCTCTTTTAATGACCCCTAGCTTATTTCAGAAATAAAGATGCATTTTTATACCAATATTCTACCAATGTTATATGATTGCAAGTCATGGAACACTATAGACTCTGAAGAGCTAAAAATGGGTATCATAAAGAAGGCAATAGAGAGTTGCATGATGACTTTAAAATGCCTGAAATATATAACATATAAGAAACTTCAAAGGCCTGTGGTAAAAGATATCAGGAAAATATATGAATAATAACAACAACAATAAAGATAGACTGGTCATCCTGGCAAGTTGTTTCTCCTCTTTTGGAGAAATCTGTTCCGGCAAGAATATATGAAGGATCTCTGAACTTGAAAGCACCATGAATTCCTCCCACCCATTTTTTTTAACCAGATCTCAATATTGTATTAAAATCCTTTCTATTTTCACAGCTAATATATTAGTCTTTCCCAGTTTACAAGACCCCAAACCACCCAAAGTATGCCAGTCTGTGAGGTTAGTGGAATGATATCCTGTCTTAAAGTTCTTTACCTATATATTTAATCAGACTTATTCAATTCATTCACTCATTCATTCACCAAATATTTATTGGAACTGCTGTGTTTTGGTTACTGTTCTATAAACTATAGCAAATAAAAAAAGAGAACAAGACATAATCTTTGCCCCTGAAGAGTTTAAATCTAGTTGGAAAGCCAAAGAATAGTAAAATAAAACACAAGGCAATAAATGATAAGTATCTAAGAAGTACTGGAGGATTTTAGAAGATAAGATTAAATGGTTAGGGAAGATTTCATGAAGGAAGTAGTAATTAAGTTGGTCCCTGAAGAAAGTGAAAGATTCAAACAGGCAGATAGAGGGTTACAAAAAGAGCTACTTAGAAATTTTACAGTCACAAAGTAGTCTGATAGAACATAAGCCACTTAAGAGAAGGGGCTACTTTTTTTTCTTTGTGTTCTTAGCACATAATATATTATATGAATTAGATTATATGGAATTAAAAATTAAAGATGAGGCAATTGGAAGAACTAAGATGTGCATGTGAAACAATAAATAGACCAGTCATTTGAAGTAAAGAGTCAGTATTAGGAGAATTGGCTGAAAAGGTAGATTGAGGCCAGTTTGGAGAGATCCTTTACTACTAGGCTAATAAATTTGAAGTTTTTGCTTTAGCAGAGGGGAAATGTTAAAAGTTTCTGAGAAGTTAGGAATGTGATTAAAAATGGTACTTTAAGAAGGTTAATCTGACAAGATATTCAGAATGGATTGGAAATGGAAGAAATGGGAGAAAAAAAAAGACTAATTAGAAGGCTTTTGCAACAACTCTAAATTATTCAACAATGCAAAATTTAATGAACTGATTTTATGAACTGACAGGACTTTAGTGATTGATTAGATATGGGGTGAGGAGGCTAAAAAATAAAGGAAGTCATCAAAAGTGGCACCCAACTTTAAAGCCTAGATAAGTGGTAAAATGATAACAATTGTAAAGAAGTCAGGAAAGAAGGCCATTTGGGATGGGAGAAAAGGAACAATGATGCTGAGTTTGCTTTGGGGTTTTCTGGCTGGTGATAATGGTGTTACATAGAGTCATAGAACATGAGATGAAAGGCATTATAAAAATCACTCAATCCAACTTTCTAATTTTATGTATGAGGTAACAACATATGAATAGAAATACCCTGCACAAAGCTGGAGATACAAAACTGGAAGTGAAGAGAGATATCAATGCTATAAATGCAGCTTTATAAGTTGTCCCCTTAGAGGTGAGAGCTAAAGCTGTGTGCATGAATGAGATCTTTAGATAGATTGTAAAGAGAGAAGAGTGAAAAACAAGGATTGAGCCCTCAAAGATTTCAACTAGCAGGCAGGGGTTGGCATATAGGGAGACAGCCAAAATGCAGCCAGAATGATAGGACAATTGTGTTAATACTGTGTTTCAGAAGCTAAGGGATAAAAGTAAGAGGGTAGCCAAGTGTATCAAATGCAGCAAAGAAGTCAAGAAGACGGGCAGCTAGGTGGCGCAGTGGATAGAGTACCAGCCCTGAAGTCAGGGCAACTTAAGTTCAAATCTGGTCTTGGACACATAACACTTCCTAGCAGTGTGACCCTGGGCGAGTCACTTAATCCCAATTGCCTCAGCAAAAAGCAAAAAAAAAAAAAAAAAAAAAAAAAAAGTCAAGAAGATAGACCTCAGAAATAGAATGGTTCATTAATTAGTCAATAGGCATTTATTAATTTTTAATAAATATTTTAAGCAAACTATTAGATAGGATAATAGATAATAATTTATAAGAAATTATAAGTGAACACATGGGAGCTAATGTGATCATCAAAAGAGAAAGTATGGGTTGAAAAGAGAAAGGAGCTCAAGTTAGAGTCTTAAGTATGGCTTGGATAAAGAACCAGCAAAAGGAAGGAAAGAACAGTGTCATGGGGGGGGGGGAGAGGAGGGGAAAAAAGATAGAAAAGGAGGGAGAAGGAGAGAGATACAGTGAGAGAGAGACACAGAGGAAGAAAGAGAGAGAGGGAGGGAGAGAGAGAGAAAAAAAGGAGGGAGGGAGGGAAAGAAAAAGGGAGGGAGAGAAAAAAAAGGGAGGGAGAGAGAGACAGAGAGGGGGAGAGAAAGAAAAAGGGAAAGAAGGAGGGAGGGAGGAGGGAAACAGACAGACAGAGAGAGGCAGAGAGAGAAGGAGGGAGGGAGAAGAAGTGAGGGAGAGAGAGAGGGAGACAGACACATACAGAGAGAGACGGGGGGGGAGGGAGAGAGACACACAGAGAGAGATAAAAAAGAAAGGGAAAGGGAGAGAGAAAGAGACAGAGACACAGAGAAAGAGAGAGACAGACAGAGAGAGAAAGAGAGAGAGAGAAAGGGGGGAGGGAGGGAGAAAGAAGGATATGGTAATCAATGTTGTCAAATAGTAAAAGATCAGGAGAGAAAGAACAAGGAGATTAAGACTGATATTTGGCAATTAAACAGAACATTTAATAATTTCAGAGAGGATAATTCTAGTTGAATGACAAGGTCAGAGGTCAGATTGCAGAGAGTTTAAAATTTAAAGAGACAAAATACTAGATTTCTTGTAAAGTTTAACCAAGAATGGAAGGATAATTATGGAATGATAGCAGGAATGGTATAACTGAGAGAATTACTTTAATGGGAAAAGAGCACATTTGTAAGCAATAAGAAAGGAGACAGCATATAGGGAGAGAGAAGGTAAGAAAGTGAGAATAATAAAGAAATCTGCTGGAGAAGAGGAAGTCTAATCAAGCATGTATATAGTGGAGTCAGCTTTGAAAGGAGAAAGGAGAAAGACTTTCATCTGAGACTAGGGTGAAGGAGGAGCTAGTATAAAAATGAATAATATGAGATGAGGATGGTGGGGACCTCTAAGTTAATGATCTCAATTTTGTCAGTGACTGAGGCAAAGTCCTCAGTTGAGTTAAGGAGGAAGTGTCATAGAAGGCTTAAGCAGAAAAGAAAGTTGAAATAAATGGTGAAGGATGGAAGGGTAAATCAATTTGGGAGTAGAATGATTGCCTAGTTTCAATGAGAGCCCAGTTGAAATTAGAGAACATCAATTTGTAGAGCACCCAATCAGTACAGTTTTGTGATTTCCTCCAGCTTCAAGCAACATGTAAAGAAAGCAGAAGGAAAAAATAATACATGATTGAGGTTTTGCAAGACATGAAGTTTGATAATACAGGGACAAGGGAATTGAAGATGGAGGGTATAATAGAATTGAGTTGGTTCATCACTGGGATAAAGATGAGGAATATAGAAAAATGTATGCAGGGGTGATGTTCCAGGAAAGAACTGGAGGTAAAGGGAACAGAGACTGCAATAAAGAGAAACTTCAGGGTTGGGCATCATATGGCATGTTTGAAAATGGAATGATGAAAGATTATGATCAGATAAAAGAATTTGAAAGTGAATGTGGAATATGAAAACAGTTATAGGTGATAACAAAATCAAGGTTGTGGCTATTTCTGTGGTGTAACTAAGGGGGAAGGAAGAGTAGGTCATGGGACCTATTTGAGAAATTGAGAAATCAAGACCTATTCATTGAGGTTCCCTAGCATGAAGCCTCAAAATGGAGAAGAAAGAAAAACTGAACTAGGCTAAACTCATTTAGGAAGGAAGTAGTATCTTGAGGGTGGGTATATAATAGTGATAAGTTTAGATAGCTTGAATCCTAAAGAAGGAGTCATTGCTTAGTGAAAGGTCTGCAAGTGACAGTGAAGAGCAAGAAATATTCCCACAGCCCCATCACAATAAATAAATTGCAGAGTATAAAAGAAATCATAGCCAGTACTCATTATGAGGTGATTGCTGACTTCTGAGAATTATGCTGTTTTAGAAGAATGAAAAGGATGGAAGCCAAATGGTTAAGAGGGAGAAAAATGATGTATAGCATCTCTTCTCTATAAAGTAGCCACTGCGGATTGTGGCTGTCAGAGTCACTTCTATAATTCTGTTTGAATAGCTTTTATGGTTGCTGCACAGAGGAGACATGGGAGTACATCACTTATGTACACGACTTTTACAAAGAGAGGTGCAGATCACTTTGCTTGGCCCCCTGCGGTAATCATTTGTTTATGGCAGCTCTCTGGTGCATTCTCACACTGCCTGCTTTGGATTTCCCACATCCAAGGAGTTCCTGAATGATCTCACACCCTTTACTGATTAGAGAAATTACTTGAAAATGGGGGTATGAGAGAGATCACTTTCATCTGAATCATCCAGCTCTTGAGTAATACCCCTCAACTGAGTTATGAGTCCAGGAATTCTACAAGACTGGAACAATTGAATCAGATGTTTCACTGATTGATAGTCAAATCAATCAAGGAGTATTTATTAATCACCTAGGCTACAAACAAAAAGGAAATTGCCCCTGCATTGAAAGAGCTTATCTTCTCTGTCTTATATTATTGTTTATATTGCTCTGCTACTCCACCAAATGAGTTAAGAGGAGCCAGCAGGTCTTTTCTGTCACCCAAAGAATGGCAATATTTACCCAGTTGAACTTTCTCAGCTTTTCATTAGATCAAAGACCTAGAACTAGAAGATATCTACAAGGCCCCTCTAATTTTACACATGAGGAACTGAGGCTCAAAAAATAAGATTAGAAGGTGGGTTGGGTTCAGGATATAAAGGATTTAAAAAACCAAACAATTTCTATTATGTCTTAAAGGTAATAGGGAGCTATTGAATTTTACTGAGAGGGTGGGGGGATATGATGGTCAAATCATTTTAGCAGCCATGTGGAGATGAATTGGTGCAGGATAAATCTGAGGCAGAAAGGCAAGTTAGCCAACAAGATTTGTTGTCCCAGACCATATACAGTATATTTGAACCCAAGCCTATAAATCCAGAGCCAATGTTCTTTTAACTATTGTGTGTGTGTGTGTGTGTGTGTGTGTGTGTGTGTGTGTGTGTTTCAGTCATATGACTCCCATTCAGGGTTTTCTTGGTAAAGATATAAAAATGGTTTTGCTACTTCCTGCTCTAGCTCATTTTACAGATGAGGAAAATTGAGGCAAAACTGGGTTAAGTGACTTGTCCAGTATCACGCAGCTAGGAAAGGATAGTCCAGGCCCAACATCTATCCACTGTTTCACCTATCTTCCTCTCAAGTATATCAGTTTTTTCTAGTCTAGATATTAAAGGTTCTCCTTGGAGGTAAAAAGGAAGCTTCTCTGCCCCTGTTTCTCTTAAACATAGTAATATTCACATGGGAAAGGTTCAGCATCTGTGATTTCTTTCTGGAAGGGATTTGAAGCCTTGCCTGAAGTTAGAATTGATGGTAAAACCTGAAACCTCTAGATTCCTGTCCCACTGTTGACAATTACTAGGGCAGGTCACAAAAGTGTCTTTGAGAGTTATCTATAAAATGGGAATAATAAAAGCCATAACTAGCACAGTTGATTGAGTTTTTTTTTTGTTGTTGTTGTTGTTGTTGCTTTTTGCTGAGGCAATTGGGGTTAAGTGACTTGCCCAGGGTCACACAGCTAAGAAGTGTCTGAGACCAGATTTGAACTCAGGTCCTCCTGACTTCAGGGCTGGTGCTCTAACCACTGTGCCACCTAGCTGCCCCTGATTGAGTTTTATAAATGTTAAAACACAGTGGCAGTATGACTGAGTTTTTGTTTGTTTCTTAATGGGTTTGGGGTTTCATTAGTATAGGGAATTCTCAATGAGGAAACTCCCTCTGCCAGCATCTATTCAGCACCTTACACTGTTTGAGTTGGTAACATTCACCCCATGTAGCAGATCAGTTACCAAATCTTGTTTCTACCTCCACAACATCTCACACATCCATCTCTTTCTCTATTTGCTCAACCACCATCCTAGTTCAGACCTTTATCAGTTCTTGGTTAAACTGTTCCAATAGTATCCTAACTTGCCTTTCTGCCCCAAATTTATCCTTCACCAATCTATCATCCATATAACTGCTAAAATGATTTGACCAAATTATTCTCCTATCTTCTCAATAAAATCTAGTAGCTCCCTATTACCTCTAAGAAGTAATAGAAACTGTTTTTTTTTTTTTAAATCCTTTACATCCTGATCCCAGCCCACCTTCTAATCTTATTACATATTACAACACTTCATCTACTCTAGGATCCAAACTATTGTTGCTCACTTCCTGTTTCTGTGCTTTGTTCTGATAGTTCCCCTTGCCAAGAATGCATGCCTTCCTTTTTTTTTTTTGAATGTGAAATGAGCATACATTTTTATTTTTTATGTGTATACATATTTATACAGTCATCTTGCTGTACAAGAAAAATCAGATCTACAAGAAAAAAAAATCTGAGAAGTGAAACATAATGCTAGCAAACATCAATAGAGAGTGTGAAAATGCTATGTTGTGGTCCACCCTCAGATCCCATAGGCCTCTCCCTGGGTATATATGGCTTTCTTCATCACTGAACAACTGGAACTGGTTTGAACCATCTCATTGTTGAAGAGAACCACGTCCATCAGAATTGATCATTGTATAATCTTGTGTTGCTGCGTACAATGATCTCCTGGTTCTGCTCTTTTCACTTAGCATCAGTTCATGAAAGTCTCTCCAGGCCTCTCTGAAATCATCCTGCTGGTCGTTTCTTACAGAACAATAATATTCTATGGCATTCATATACCATATGCATGCCTTCCTGTTAAAATCCTTTAATTCCTTCAAAAATCATCCCAGATCCCAATTTCTACAAATATTCTTTCCTGATCTCCCCAGCACTACTATCCTATGCTAAGACATTAAAATATAGCAGAAAACTGTAAATATAGCACTCAGGCACTTAACAAATGATCCATCCATTAAAAGTTGTCTTGGGCACTGAGAGGTTAAGTTATTTGCCTTGGGGAAGATAGCCATAGGATTAGATACCACCGGGCCTTTCTGGTACCAAATCTTTCTCTCCATGTCCATTACTGAGAGGTTAAGTTACTTGCCTAGGGGAACACAGCCATTGAAAGAGATAAACATCTGAAACCTTCCTGATACCAAATCTCTCTCTCACTCTCTCTAAATTTTATTGCATTTTTTATCTTATTGTTGTCATTTTATTTATACCTTTTGCACACATGGAATTTGAATAAAATTTATATAAATACTGCTAGCCCCGTAGTAGAAGGGATTCATAGGGTGTAATACAGTGTATATATTTATATAGTATATTGATTTCCTATGGGAGAATGTTTTAACTGAAATATTTTTAGAAGCAAAGATGGCGCTGAATTCTTTATCATCATACCCCATCCAGATATTCTCATCCTGTGTCATTCTTGTCCATATCTTTCTATATATTCTCCATAGAGGATTTACCCAGGTCTCTGAAGGCTTTTCTCTAGATCTTTTTTTTAAAAGGAGAAATAAATTCTCCAAATCTGCCACCAACTCTCCCCCCCCAAAAAAAAGAAGGAAAAACTTAGAATGTGTTTAATATCCAGTTACTCTTACCCCCTGCTTAACCTGAGTTAATGATTGTTGAAAAATATAATCAATAATGACTCTGACACAATTTATAGTGATAGAGCAAAATATAATAAGCTGTGCAAGGGTTAGCCTTGCATTTCCAAACCCATTAAGCAATGCCAAGTGTCATACTTCAATTCATCACAGCTCAGTGAATCTGAACCTTCAATTAATAGGTAACTTTTTTTTTCTCTAAATTTCACTTTGAAGAGACAGGGAGAAATGACAAAAACAAAAACAAGCTCATAGAGAGAATTTGTTCAAACTAAATAAAAAGATAATATAACTACCTGAAGATCGGAACCCTGTGGTATTTAATCTATATGACTCCCCTTGAACTTAGCTTTGTGCTCTGCATATAGTAGTCATAGGATGATTGGATCATAAATTTCAAGTTGAAAGAGACCAGAGAGATCATTCAATCCAGAATCCTTCTTGTACAAATGAAAAAGTGAGGCCCAGAGAAATTAGGTGATTAAGTTCCAATGTAATTAAATGTTAGAAGTAGAATCTGAACAAAGGTCCTCTGACTATAAAACTGCTATATGATGCCTCGTCTTGATCATTTTCCCCTAAGAAATGTTTGGATACATTTTTTTGAAGTTAAATTTCTGATTGCCTTGACCACAGAGAATTACAGAATCTTAAATCTAGTTGCTGTTGTTCAGTTGTTGCAGTCATATCCCATGACTCCATTTGAGGACTTCTCAGCAAAGATACGAGCATGGTTTGCCATTTCCTTCTCTAGCTTATTTTACAGATGGAGATACTGAGGCACACTGAGATTAAGTGACTTGCCCAGAATCACAAATCTGAGGTCACATTTAAACTCAGGTCTTCCTGATTCCAAATCTAGCACTCTATACATTGTGCGACCTGGCTGCCTTAGTGCTATCTCCTACTTAATTCATGATTATGAATCATGCTGTTTCAGAATCTCAAGAATTAGAAGAAACCATTGTTCAAACCCAATGCCCCAACAAGAGTTGTTTCAAAAATATTTCAAACAAGGGTTCATCCAGCATGTACTTGGAGACCTCCTAAGGGAGAACCCACTGCCCCTAGTGATGAGAAAACTCACTATTTCCCCTTCCACTTTGGGCAGCTCTAATATTACAATGGTTTTATAATTAATATATATTAGACTTCTTGCCATTTAGGGGAGGGGGGGAGAAGGAGGGAAAAATTTGTAATAGAAAGCTTTGCAAGGATCAGTGTTGAAAAATTACCCATGCATATGTTTTGCAAATAAAAAGCTTTAATAAAAAAATATAAAAAAATATATTACAATGGTTTTCCTTATATCAAACTTAAAACTTTTTCTCTGAAGCGTCTACCCTTTCTTTCTAGTTCTGCCATATGAGGCCATCCAGAACAAAACTAATCCCTATTCCACATGACAGCTCTACAAATACCTGAAGACAGCTATCATATCCACTTTGAATCTTCTGTTCCTCAGGCTAAATATCCCACAGTTCTCCAACTGGTCTTTAATGGTAATGTTCTCCAGTGCTCCCATCATTCTGAGAGTCCTCTTCTGGACATACTCCAGCTTATCTCTAGCTTTCCTTAATGATGGTGTCCAAAACTAAACACAGTATTCCAGTTGTATTCTCATAAGGACGCAATACAATGGAACTGTTTCTTCGGTTATTCTGGGCACTCTGCATTTCAGTGCAGCATAGATGCTACCATTAATTTTTCCTGTCCCATGCCTTATTCATTTTTTTACTCTTTTTTAAAATAAATAGCTTTTTATTTTTAAAATACATGCAAAGATAGTTTTCAATATTCATCCTTTCAAAACCTTGTATTCCAAATTTTTCTCCCTCCCTTCTTCTATCCCCTCTCTTAGGTAGCAAGTAATCCAATATAGGTTAAACATGTATAATTCTTCTATATACATTTCTATATTTATCATGCTGCACAAGAAAAATTAGATTAAAAAGGGAAAAAATGAGAAAAAAAAGCAAGCAAACAACAAAAAAGGTAAAAAAAAAAAAAAAAAAACTATGTCGTGATCCACATTCAGTCCCAACAGTCCTCCTTCTGGATGCATATGGCTCTCTCCATCACAAATCTATTAGAACTGGCTTGAATCATCTCATTATTGAAAAGAACCATATCCATCAGAATTGATCATCATAAAATCTTGATGTTGCTGTGTACAATGTTCTCTTGGTTCTGCTTTTTACTGAGTTTTCAGTCTACTACACCTTCATGATATTTTTACAGATATCTCCACCTCCTCCATACTGCATTTATTAAATATTAGGACCCAAATATAAAATTATCAATTTATTCTATTAAATGTCATCTTGTTTGATTTGGCCAGTTGTCAAAGCCACTTGAGATCTCTCTGGATCTGGACTCTTATGATCCAGTGGGTTAAATGGGTTAAAAATGGGTTCTCCCTTACTAGAGGTCTCCAAGTAGAAGCCCAATGAAACCTTGATTGAAATATTGTCAAAAGGATTCTGGATTCAAACAATGGTCTCTTCTAAGTTTTGAAACTCTGTGACTGCATGATTCATCATCATGAATTAAGTGAGGAATAGGCCTAGGGCAGCCAAGTGGCCCAGTGGAGAGTGTCCAGCTGTTTGTGAAACTTTGGACCATAGAGATTTCGCCCGTGGGGTTTTCTTGGCAAAGATCCTGGTGTGGTTTGCCTTTTCCTTCTCCAGTGTATTAAAATTGAGATTAGTTTGACTTGCCCAGGGTCACACAGCTTATAAGTGTCTAAGGTCAAACTCAAATTCAGGTTTTCCTGACTCCAGACCCAGCACTTTATCCACTGGGACCCCTAGCTGCCTCTGAAAAAAAAAAAATCATTCAGTCATTTAACCAGTCCCAAATTCATCCAATTGTGCTCTCAGATAACCCATTCTGTCCCCTCATGCTGCCCCATCTTATTTACTAAAATAGCATGGGAGACTCTTCAACAGTGCCCAATAAGTTCATTTCCAGCTTCTTCTTAAACTCACACTTCCAGTAAGAAGCTGCATCATGGGGCTGGAAAAATAATGACATCTATTACCATTAAGGCAGCTAGGTGGTACCATAGTGCACAGAACAATGGACCTGGAGTCAGAAGACTTGAATTCAAAATTCAAATTCAGCCTAGATGTTCCTGAGCAAGTCCTTTAAACTATTTCCCTCCTATAAAATAGAGATAGTATCAACTCCTAGTTTGCAGGGTTGTTGTGAGACCATACAAAATTTGAGATAATTTTGCACACAATTTCTGGTGCATAGTCAGCCCCACATATTTATTCCCTTTCCTATACACATTGATACAGTCTCTTGTATGTAAATAAAGGACAATGAGAATCCATTTCCCAGGAAAATGAAAGCTTTTTGAAGGCAGAGATTCTCACTTGTACATAGTGTCTGACACATATTAGAAAATTAATAAATTGTTGTTGAATGAACCATGAAGCATTTCAGGACTCTGAGTTATTGAAAACACATTCTGTTATTTCAATGCTTATTAATTCAACAACGTGTTAGGACTTTCAGATATTTTAACAAAAAAGCTTTTCTTATTAATCTGAACTCAGAATATTCTGATTGAGGCTTCATGTTATGCTGTAGTTTGTAGCGTTTACATATTGATTATTTAAAAAACTGATGGTAAAGATGACCCGACAATAATGATATGCAACTCAACAATTGAATATAAAAAAGCCAAATTCATTTTAATATTAATAACTAGTACTTTAGAGAAACTAGATGGCTTCATAGTACATAGAGTGGCAGATCAGGACTCAGGAAGACATCTCTCTGAATTCAAATCCAGTCTCAGTCACTTACTAGCTATGTGACCCTGGGTAAGTCACTTAATCTTATTTGCCTCAATTTACTTATCTATAAAATGATTTGGAGAAGGAAATGGCAAAATGCTCTTTGCCAAGAAAATCTCAAAACGGGGTCATGAAGAGTTGGACACAACTGAAAAATGACTGAACAGCAAATATCCAGTGTAATGTCCTATTACAGCTACCTCAACATTAAATAGCAAACAAACCTGATTCTAGGCAAAATGAATAAGAAGCTCCCTGGTAATTGGCAAACCATCCTTAAAGCCAAGAAGATATGGGCTCAAGCCCTGCTACTGACCCCTACTAGCTTTGTGATCCTGACCAAGTAACTTAACTTCCCAGAGCTCTCAGCAATTCTCTAAGACTATAAGTGCAGAGGAAGTGGCAGCCTTCTTTAGTAGAGGGAATCCCCTATACCCATAAAATCCCCAGTGCATTTCCTAACTGTTTGTGCTACCCACACAGAGAAGCAGAGATGGATGAGACTTATTACCTGTTTTCAGGGAAGTTGTATTCTTTAGATTAAAAGACACCTAGATACACATAAAAAATATCTAAAAATTCAAAGTAAAACTAGGTAAGTGCTTGTGTAAAAAAAGATATCTGTGTTTGCATCATTCTTTTATGTTTGCAAAACACTATATATATGTATATAATATATGATACTTAATTGTAATTGATCTTTATCACCACTCTATGAGATATTTTACTATCATTAGCTCCATTTTACAAATGAGGAAACTGGGATTCAGAAAAACAAAGTGACTTTCCCAGTTAGTAAATAATCTAAGATAGTATTTGAAGTCAGGTCTTCCTGACCTCCTTATTCACTATGTCATGCTCTTTACCTAAATTACCAACAAAGGGCTCTATAAACTTCAAGGAAGGAAAGTTCATTCCCAAATGAGGAGGGGGGAAAATTTCATTGAAGAAAGCTGATACTGAAGCTAGGTCTTGAAGAACAGATAGGATTTTGAGAGGTAAAGATTACATGAAGGCACTACTAGCACAAAGAAAAGAGAAAGTAGAGATGTAGATAAGGAGAGGAAAGCATTACATACAAATGTATGTATCTATTTAAATGTGTATATATACATATATTGTGTGAATATACACATATACACACATTTTTATTCAGTCATTTCATTCATGAAATGGCTCTTCATGACCCCATTTGATGTTTTATTGTCAAAGATACTGGAGTGGTTTGTCATTTCCTTCTCTAGCTCACTTTACAGATAAAGAAACTGAGGAAAACAAGGGAAGTGACTTCCCCAGCGTTATGTAGGTAGGAAGTTCTATGGCCAGATTTGAACTCTATGTACTATGTCACTATGTATCTTCCTTACATGCTAATTATTAATACTAAATTGAATTGAATAGCTAGTTAGTGTCTGAAGCTGGATTTGAATTCACCAAGATGAGTTTTCTTGACTTCAAGCCCAGAACTCTATTCGTTGTGCTATTTAGCTGCCCTATACATAAATACACACACACACACACATATATATATATTCATATATATAAATATATGTATATATTTTTATATACACATATACATATATATAATATACATGTATATTGTGTATATGTGATATATATGTATATATGTAATATACATAAATATACAGGTAAAAACACATATGTATATATAAACACCTAGCAATTCGCTTGGCTATGCCACAGTTATAAGATAGTTTATTAATATAAAGCCTGCAAAATGACAGTGTTTGCAGATTTTAAAGGGAAAAGCCCATGTTTCCTCCCAAATAGTATCACTATGATATAAAATAGGGGTTACTATACATATAAAATCCATATGTGAGGAAACTGTCAGGAATTTCTTCTTTAATATTTGTACCAAATTTGTTTGGTGTAGAAACAGTCTGCTATAGAATAAAAAATACTTGAGTGTGATAAAGCATAGCCTTTCTACTTAATATTTGTGTGACCAAGTCAATTCATCTTTTAGGGCCTTAGTTTCTTCATCTGTAAAATGAAGGAGTTGAAGTAAATGCTTTCTAAGGTTTCTCCTAAATCCCATGAACTGATACAATGATTTTCTATGAATTTTCTGATCTGTAGGATGATGAGGTCAAATCTAAATTAAGTTTAAAGTTTCTTCTAGCTCTGTCATGGTCCTATGACCCCAGATGACTATTTCTTCATGTTTTGCTGTAGAAAGGCAAAGTTTAGAAGGGATCTCTGGTCTTCTAGTTCAGCTTCTACTTTTATAACATCTAGGGCTCTGAAATATTTATTTAAATGGGCTAGCAGAGCCTCAGATCAATCATTGTTATTAGATTGTATAACTCACTTTACATCATAATTATCATTTTATCACAGGCTTATAGTTCTGGTTAATCACATTCCAAGAGTGGGGGAAAGAAAAGCATACCCCAGTAGTCCTCCTCTACCTCCTTCTGGGTCAGAACACTTATAAGAATATCCCTCAGCTCTCTGTACCCTTCCACACTCTCTAAAAACATACATCAGTCAGTTCATCTTTAACCTCATAAACCAATTCTGCTCACAGGCTATACAGTTGTCTTAAGCTACCGATAATAGTCATTGCTCTTCTTTTTCCTTCAAACCCCCCAGATTAATGCTATAACTATGAGCGGAGAAGCAGCCCACTAATTCTATTGGATCATCATCATTGCAGTACAATCCATACCAGTGAATTCCATCCACAATACCCCTCAAAGTGGATCATTCATCACCTAGTTGACAACTTCCAATAACAATGAACTCCCAGCCTTTAGAGGCAACCCATTTTGCTTTTATATAGTTCTTTTTGTTAAAAAGTTTTTTCATATTAAACTGAAACCTGCTTTTCCATAAATTTCACCTCCTGGTCCTAGTTTTACCCTATAGGGCCAAATAAGACAAGTCTAATAACTATTTCCACCACCACTTCAAATATTTGAAAGCTGCTATTATGTTCCATGTCTCCAAGTCTTATCTTCTCTCAGTTAAAAATGTTTTCCTTCAGCAGATCCTTGTGTAGAATAGGTTCTTTCCTCACTATCGATTTATCTTAAAAGAAGTGAGTCCAACCCCTAAATTGAGACCTAAAACTAGACATGCTACTCCATATGTAGTCTGAGGCAAAATACTACAAGATAAGCAGTTACTGGATAGAGAGCTGGACCTAGAGTCAAGAAGTCCTAAATTCAAATTCAAGTGCAGACATTAACTCTATGACTTTGGGTGAATTCCTTAACTTCTGCCTTCCTCAGTTTCTTCATTTGTAAAATAGGGATAATAATGCCTATTTCCCAGAGTTGTGAAAAAATTAGAGATTTGTGAAGTGCTTTTTTATAGCTTAAAGCATGGCATAAATGCTAGCTATTATTAGTACTATAATTAAGATTATCATTTAAGATTATCACCTTTCTCATTATGAATACTAGGCATCTAATAATGAACCCTAAGATCACATTAAGACATACCAATGACACAAATTAAGATTTCAATCTTTTAAAACTCTAAATTTAGGCTTTTTAACATGAATTTCTCTCTATTCATGTCTTCACCATCCAATGCATATATAGTTTACTTTTAAAAACAAAATTGTAGGATAAAGTGCTGAAACTTTTCACATATTCCTTTTATTAGCTTCTGCCAATCATTCCCACCTATTGAGATCCTATTAGGTCATGATTCTATTATATAATGTCTGAACTGTCTCTCCCAACTTCATGACATGGACAGATTTGATAAGCATACTCTATCCCTTCATCCAAATCTTTCATAAACTTGAACAGAACATGGTAAAGAATTTTACCAAGAATTTAGGGAATTAATCAATATTCTACAGATACTATGATTTAAGCATAATTGTGCTATCATGCAGTCAAGAGTTCTCTTACCCACAAGGTTGTGGAGAGATGCTGTCATATTCTTTAGCTGAAATTCAAATACACTATGTGCATGGCATTGGATGTCAGCTTATAAGAACATCTTCATTTGAGTGCCCATAATCTATACTTGGCCCTGTGTTATTTAATATATTTATTAAGTTGTAGGATAAAATATATGCTATCATATTTGCAGATGACACAAATCTGGGAGAGATCCAAAAAGATCTTGATGGGCTATAGCATTGGGCCAATGCTAATGAGATGAAAATTAATAAGGACAAATGTAAACTCTTGTCCTTGGGTTTTAAAGAGCAACTTCACAAAGGCAAAATGGGGGGAGGGGCACATCTAGAGAGTAATTTGTCTGAAAAAGTTCTGGGAGTTTTCATCAAAGCAAGTTTCATATAAGTCAACTGGGATTTTGCAGCCAAAAAAACTTGTGTAATTTTAGGCTACAAAAAGAGAGGCATAGAGAGCACCATGTCCTACTTTTAACCTGTTAAAATTACATCTGGACTACTGCATTTCCTTTTGGTCACTATACTTCTATAAACTATAGAATTTCCATAAAATAGGATCACTAAAATAGGGGAGGGTCTTGAGGCCAGATTACCTAAAACTGACTTATTAAGGAATTGGGAATGTTTAAAAAAGAAATGACTTATAAACTACATGCTTCCTTTCCTATTCAGTTACTGACACCTTTTAAATAAAGATTTAATGGCCACTTTTCAGTTATGTTGTGGAAGAAATTCGAATTGAACCAAATTGTCTATGAGGCACTCTCCAATTCTGAGATTCTATAATTCTGTGATTCCCTTTATCTTTTAAGTCTACTAACCCTACTCAAAAACAAAATAGGAAGTAATATTTGTCTGTAATGAATTTTTATTAATATAATTTGGCTGGTTCTGTATAATAATCATTTCTGTACCTAATGTGTATCTAGAATGTGAGGTATGACTTAGGTTTCCCAAGACTTATCAAACCTGAAGGCCAGTACTCATTTGTAGCAATTGTCATAAATGCAAGTGAAAGAACTTATAAAGCTTTGCTATGGAGTTTTGGGTTAGAAATTGAAACTTTTAGGAAGATAAGTCATAATTGAAGGTGGGAACCTCAAAAAAAAAAAAGGAAGATGTAGGAGTAATAATTTATCTAAAATTTTGTCTTTTCCCTAATCATCTTTGGAAATAGACTTAATAGGAGCATTATTGGATCAAAGCATTTAGGCAGTTTAATAACTTTTTGGGCATAGTTGCAGATTGTTCTCCAAAATGGTTTTATCAATTCCACCAATAATGAATGTGCTAATTTTTCCACATGCCCTTCAACATTTGTTGCTTTGCCCTTCAATCATTTTAGCCAATTTGATAAGTGTAAAAATGACATCTCAAATCAAATCAAAGATGATTATGGAAAGGAAAAATCTATCTGTGCTAAAAATATTTGTAACAATTTTCTTGGATTGGCAAAGAACTGGAAATTAGGGGGAGGTCTGTCAGTTGGGGAATGGCTGAACAAAATGTGGTGAATATGCTTGGGATGAAGTACTACTGGATTATAAGAAATAATGAGCTTGATGATCTTAGAAAATCAAGGATAAACTTCCACAAAATAATGAAAAGCAAAATGAGAAGAACCAAGAGAATGTTCTAACAATAATAGCAATGTTGTTTTAAGAATAACTTTGAATAACCAAGTCATTTTGACTACTATAAACCCAAGTTAACCACAAAGGAAAACACAATCTGCATCCAGAGAAAAAACTGATAATTAGAAGTATGTATAGAATGGTTTTACATATATGTGTGTCCACGTGTGTGTATGCATGTGTGCATGTGTCTAATGATAGCCATCTCAGTATGAGGGAGAAAAAAGGGTAAATAGAAAATTACTGTATGCAAATAATTGTACTGGGTGCTGAGCATACAAAATGAAAAGCAAGATAGTTGTTGCTCTCTAGGAGCTCACATACTAATAAGTGGATATAAGATGTGTGGACATTTTTTGAGATGCAAATAAGGTGACTCTGGTTCTTAAGGAGTATCAGCAAAGCAGATGGTAATGCATCTTCTTTAATATCATTCCCATTAATAAAAACCATATCCATTCTAATGTTAACATATTTCTAATGTTGCATTTGACAATGCCAAGGACTTTGTTGGTAAAAAACATTTTTTTTTCAGGATCTTCACCAATTGTAGCTGCTGAGACAGCAGGATCCTTAGCATCCAAAGAAACAGTTTCCAGGTCACATCTCCACAAAAGTTGCTTCCCTTTTGAAGTCCACTCTGATTTCTCAGGTCTGAAAAAGCAGGGAAAGGAAATATGCTTCCACTTGGAAAAAATAAAAGAATCAAGATTCTTAAATAAATAAATAAATAAAAAGATTTATCAAGAATTGATAAATGTGTTACTAAAAATGGCAAGAGTGAGGTAACAGACTTGTCATCAGATGTCAGAATTATTCAACTCATTTTGCTTTTAGTTTTTTTTCTTTTCCTTTCTGACAAGGATAGTAGTCTTTCTATTAGAAAGAATAAAAAATGGTTAATAGAGAGTCAAAAGTCAATATAAATGAAGATGTACCAAGAGACCTCCTACTTGTACCCAACCCAAACTCTAGAGTCTTGGATAAACTATATGCCAAATTATGAAAGAATTCAATGATGTGATAATTAAGGCACTATCAGTGATTTTTGAAGGAATATGAAGAACAGAAGAGTTTTGAACTAGAAAAATGGAAATGTTTCAATTGTCAATGAAGGAAGGAAAGGAAGAAGAGAGGCTGCAAACTATATATTCAAAAGTCTGCCTTCAATCCCTGGAGAAATCCAAGAGAATACTATTAAAGAGATAACCTCTCAGTATTTATCAATGGAAAAAGCTATAATGATCACAGCAAGAATAGATTATGTCTGACCACCTCATTTCTTTTTTTGATAAAGTTACTACATAAGTAGTTCAGAGCAATACTTTAGACATAGTTTGCCTTGATTCAACAAAAGTATCTGTAGATTATTTGGAAAGATGTGGATTAGATCAGAGCTTCTTAAACTTTTTCCATTCACAGCACCTTTTTGCTCAAGAAATTTTTACATAAACCCAGGTATATAGGTCTATAAAAATAGGTATACAAATCAAACATTTACTGATAATAAATCATAATTTCATGATCCCTACATTCAGTTATGCAACTCAGGTTACAACTCACAGTTTAAGAAGTTTTGCATTAGATGATAGCATAATTCAACAGATTCAGAGTTAGTTAAGTGATTAGACCTCAAAAATACTTGTTTATGAGTTAATATAAATTTAAGAGGGAAGTCTGCAACAAAATACTCCACATATTTGTTTTTGGTCCTTTACTAACAACATTCCATCTTGGATTGACATAGGTAGCATGGTTGTGAAATTTGTATATGATGTGAAGCAACTTAATATACTAAATAACAGTCAGGATCAAAAAAAAAAAAATCTCAACAAGCTAGAGTCTTGAGCCAAATATAATAAAACAAAAGGTAATAGAGAAGTACAAAATTCTCCACAGATTAAAAAAATAATAAAGTTCACAAGGACTAGCCCCTTTCAAGGTTCAGATAAACCTATGAGAGGACTTCCTTAATTATCTTACTCTTTAATGTTCTCACTCCCCAAAATAAAATTATTTTAAATTTATTTTGTGTATTTTCTATTTATAAGAGGCAGCATAGTATTCTGGATGGTAAACTGGTTTTAGAGTCAGAAAGACTTAGATTCAAGTCCCATCTCTGTCACTGAATGGCAATGTGACAGGATAGGTGGCCTCTAGTTGTACTTGCTAAGAGAGGAAGATGCAAAGTGTGAATTAATGTGAATTAATAGAGGAAGTTCCTCACTGAGTACTGCTAAAATCAAAGGTAGTATCCAAAAAGGGTTTTGTATTTGTTGGTTTGTTTGTTTTTATTTTCTTATCTGTGCATGTGTTGATTACCAGTAGTACAATACAAACTCCTTGAGGGCAGGAACTATTTACAGTTTTTATTTTATTTTTTTATTCCCCAGAATCTAGCACACTTCATCTCTTGGAACTGGTGTTTAATACATGCTTATTTAATTTAATTTAATCAAGAACAAGAAGGAAATTCTGTTTTGTATCTAATTCTCACTAACAGAAAAAAGTTGCTAAAAATTAAGGAAAAATTTGAAGGGAAATCATTACTCCCTCTTAGTGTTTATAATATTGAAGAAACTGAGGATAGTTTTAGCATGTTCTCTAGATGATGGGAGAATTGATGACAGAGTTCTGAGGAAGGATAGGTTGAATTCTATAGACTAAAGTTCTACAAAGAAAGCCAACCAAGAAGGGGTAGGAAATGGAAGCATAAAATACTGGAGACAGAAAGGAAAATGATTCAGATATAAAAGAAAAACAAAACTGTCTCAAGAAACCTGCAAATTAACTTCTGAGTCAATCTAAGTATTGTATTGTATTGTAGATACAACATGAAACAAAACTTTTGCCACAGTGCCTGACACATAGTAGGAACATTATATATTCTTTTTTAAATAGTATTTTATGTTTACAAATACATACAAAGATAATTTTCAACATTCACCTTTACAAAACCTTGTGTTCCAAATTTTTCTTCCTTCCTTCCCCCCGTCTCCCCAAGACAGCAAGCAATCTGATATAATTTAAACATGGACAGTTCTTCTAAGCATATTCATCAGCATTATATATTGTTGCTGATAGACTCAAGAATATGCCTTATTTCAGAGAAGACATCAAGGTATATATGCAATAAAAAACAAGGTAGCTTTTTTTTTGAAGGGGAGACACCGTTGATAGGGATCAAGAAAGAAGATGTCAAAAATAGTATTTCAACTGAGACTTGAAGGAAATTACAGATTCTAAGAGGAGGGCATGTATCCTAAGGATCAAAATGACCAATGCAAAGTCAGGGTCTAAGAACAATGAGAGACCACAGAGTCTATAGTTAATTCCAATTCAGAATTCCTTCTATGATAGACCAAACAAGTGGTCATCCTGCTTGAAGACCTCAAATGACAACATGGTAAAGACAAACAATTTTGAAAAACTTAAGTTTGATTAATTCAGTGACCAATAATGATTGTAAAGAACCAGTGATAAGGCATCCTACCCATCTTCTGATAAAGAGGTGAAAGAATCCTGATGCAGAATGAGACATACATTTTTGTGCATGGCTCTTCCTTACACCCTTTCCCCCTCAATGAAAGAAGGGAATTCAGAAAGGAGAGAAAATAAATACTTAATTGAAAAAATTTAACTTTTAAGAAAAATAAAAGATGGAGATGTGATCTAGACAATTGTATAATTATATGAATTTGGAACTGGTTGAATGGCTAGATTTGAAGAGTATTCATTAATGATTCAGTGTCAACTTGGCAGGAGGCCTCCATTGGAGGATCCCTAGGATCTGTGTTTAATCTTGTGTTAATATTTTTCTCAATAATTTAGATAAAGGTATGTTTATCAAAGTTTTAGACGACAAAATGCTAAGAAGGGAGAAATACCATTCTAAAGTCCATATCCAAAAATGATCTTGACAAGCTAGAGCATTGGACTAACTATAATAGGATAAAATTCAGTAGGGATAAATATAAAGTCTTAGTATATTTGGTTTCAAAAAAATTAACTTCACAAGCATAGCATAGCAAGCAATTTATCCAAAAAAGATTTGGGATTTCAGTAGACTGAAAGTCAACAGTGTGATGAGATAGCTTAAAAAAGCTAATTCTATCTTGGGTTGTTTTAAGAAAGGCAGGCCTTCCAAGAATAAGAAAGTGATAGCCTCTCTTTATTCTGCCTTTGTCAGACTTCATCTGGTGCACAGTTCTCAGTTCTGGGAACCACAATTTAAGAAAGATATGGAAAAACAGTAAGCATCCATATGAGGGCAACCAAGATGGGAAAAGGGTTTGAGCTCATTATTGTGTGATAGTCAGATGAAGAAATTAAGGATGATGTGCCTGGAGAAGAAAAGATTCAATGGGGATATTAGCATTATCTTGAATTATTTGAAGAGTTATCATGTAGAAATGGGATTAGGCTTATTTTGTTTGGCTTCAGAAGTTATAATTAGGGCAATGGTCAGAAATTCCAAAAAGGCAAATTTAATTTTGATGTCAGGAAAAAATCCCCAACAATTACAACTATCCCGGAGTGGTACATGTTACTCTAAAGGACACCTCTCCCTCTTTGGAGGTCTTCAATCAGAAATTCTATGTATCCTTCTTTTATAGGCTACTAGGGATTCCTTATGGGTTGGATTCAATGAGGAGCTGAGGTCCCTTCCAATTTTTGAAGTCTGATTTTGTCAATTTATCAAGAAGCAAGTTTAAGCTTTGTTGGAAACAAAAGAGAGATTTGAGAGTGGAGTGACTTTAGCATATCATAGGTTCCTCTATACTAACAAATCTAAACCACCACTTGGCAGAAATGTTGTAAAGGAGGAATAGGTTTAACTAAATGGCCTCTGAGATCCCTATTATCTCATATTCTGTGTTTTTTTTTTTTCTAGAATTGGATAAGGTCTATGGAGCCTTAATGGTTTTGAACACAAATGGATATTACTAATTTCTAACAAAAAAAAAGATATACAATGAGTTCTTTATCATTGTCAAATCTCAACATGAAAACCAAATTTTAACATCAGTGGAAATCACCTACTTTCCATTCTGTAGACAGTATTGTTACTTTTTCTTTCCTTCCCATTTCATCTGAAAGTAACTTAAAAAATTAAATCTGGGGGAGGGGTTGAGACCTGCAATGTGAAATTTAAAAGATGAAGTCCACAAATTCGCCCTTTGCTTCTATCAAGTATCACTGCTGTAGGGTAATCATGAACATTTTCTTTCTGTTTTTATAAATTTTCATCTTTATTTCTCCTCAGTATCATTATCCTAAAGTTGCTTCCCAATCCACATCTTATTCATCTCTGGAGCCCAGAGCTCAGCCATTCATTACTGATTTGAAGCCTTTTAAAAACATAATTTGTATTCCCTGTATCCATCCATTGTGGCAAAAGACTTTGGTTGTAAAAGCCCCTCTTGTCCACAGACAACATGGACTTTATAAAGGCTCTTCAATTTTTCACCTTCACTGGTGGATTCTTTCCTTATCCTTTAAGAAAAACAGGAAATCAGGTCAGTGGGACCTATCTTATTTAGAATCTCTGGAAATTTTTCTGAACTTGGTCCTTCCAAGTAGGACTCCAGAAGGGATTCAGGCATTAGTCCAATCAACTCCACATTTTTAGAGGACCAAAAAGGAAAGTGAAACCTCAGTGTTAAGTTGGTTTCTTGTCTGCCTTTCTAAAAAAAAAAGATCCCACTTTTTTAATAACTCATGTAAAATATTTCCAAATTCCTTGAGGCCAGGAATGTTTTGACTTGCTTAAGCAGGGCCTTTTGCAGAGTTAGTGCTTTATAAATACTCACTGAATTGAATTGAATGTGCAAAAAATGTGAAAGATCACAAAAGCCCAGGTTTGAGTACCAGCTCTTTACTTGCTACCTTTTTTGGGGGGTAAGTTTTGGGGTAAGTTCCTTAAATTCCATAGTAGCTATGAAGGGTTTAAAACACAATCTATATGGTCAACAGGTCAAAAACCTATAAAGAAAACGTCAGAGAATTATTGTGATTGGACAACTGTAGAACAAATCCAAGGAGGGCTAAGAAACAGTCAGTGTACATTTTTTAAGCACCTTGGTCACAATATTAATAGCTGGGAATAGGAAATTCAAAATGAAACAGCTTCTTTCCTCAAGGAGCTTACATTTATTTAGGAGAATACTACATGTTCAGATGTTAATATTGGTAATTATATGCAAAATAAATACAAGGTAATGGGAGAGGACACTAGCAGTTGGGGAAATGAAGAAAGTTTTGATGTTAAAGGTAGTACTTGAGGTGAGTTTTGAAGGTAACAGTGAATTCTCAGAGGTAGAGATGAGGGAATACATTCCAGGCATGGTGGAACAGAAAACCAAAGGGGTTTGACAATCATGAAGATGGGAGAACTGTACCTGATTCTCTCTGTACAAAACTAATCTAATGCTTGATCTAAGCTTAGGTCAAGTTGAGCTCCTGATATCTTATCTGAAAAACTCTGGTGGTCTTATCTAGGTTAATTTTTTTTTTCTTTTATCTAGATTTTATCTAACCTTTATCTAGGTTAATATCAGAACTTTCCTCCCCAAACACAAAAAAGTTTGCCTTGTCTTTTGTAGTAAGAGGCACCAAAAACAAAACCAAATAATAATAATACATAAAAATATTAGTCATAACATAATACAATATCAAGAAGCAACTGATTACAGTAGTAAAATACCAGCTTAGTCAATCAAATTACAGCTTCTTGGCATCCATAAGAGATAAGTTAAATATGAATTACCACTTTTTAAAAACTGTCATTCTTAGGATTTAGAAACAGAAAAGCCTTTAAGATTTGTACAGTTCAAATACCTCCCCCCACCTTTTCTTTTAACAGTTGAGGAAATACAGGTTTAGAGAAAATGACATCAAAATCACACAGATAATAAGGAGCAGAGCTAAAATTTAAATGCAGAGTCCCTGGCAAATCCAGAGCTTTTCGTCCTGCATCAATCAAGCTATGAAAAGTGTACTGATAAGCATTATTCCGAAATGTTTATGGTGCTACAGGCAGTTCAAATGCACCACGGGGAATATTTTTTGTATGGTCTTAACTATCTGAACAGTTGCCACAGCCCACTTCTCTCCGCTGCCAGAAAATCCCTGCCCGCCTCTCTTCTGTTACATAGTGGGATCAGGTGCTCTCCTAGCTGAGTTAGCCCATCATAGCCAAGCTCTTGAAAAGCTTCACTTCCCCACCTCCACCTCCTTCCATCCCTTACCTCTCCCCTCCTTTTCTCTCTTCTTCCTTCCTCCTCCTCCCCTCAAAAAGCTTTTGGATAGCAGCCATTCTCAGCCCTTCCAGCCCACAGGTAGCTTACTTTGACTTGGGTATTTCCCTTCTACCCTTCCATAAATGGCAATTAAACACTTTCTTCTGGTAAACAGCTCTGAAAGTTGCCATGTTGTTAACAATTTGCAACTTTCTCAGTAACTCCACTTACTTTAACACTAATACAGACATAACTTGCTAATTAACAGAATCTGAAATGAATCTGAAAACATCTTGTTTTAAGAAGAGATTACAAAGCATTCTCAGTAAATTCACCCCGTAAAATTATTCCAGCTTTTCTTTTCTTTTCTGTTTTTCCCTTTCCTGACTGGGTTTAATCACTAGAAAGTATTCTTCTAATTAGCCTAACAAAACCCATTCCACCAGGTGTGACCTGAGCCTCCACTCTAAGGCGGGGTTTTTAGAAAAGAACTTTGATCTATCCAGAAATGCCTGGGGTGATGGAGGAAATGAGGAAAGAGGCAGGTTTAAGAGATGAGCCCACACTGAGATATTTCATATGCCATTTTCAGGGATCAGCAACTTGATGTAATGGAAATGTTATATTTGGAATTAGAAGACTTGGGCTCCAATTTATAGAGGAATTTCTAAATGTAAAAAAAATGTATTTTGTGAATTATTGGAATATTACTGCACCATAAGAAACAATGAATATGATTTCAGAGAAATGTGGAGAGATAGGAGAGCTGATACAAAATATATGACTACGGTAATGTAAATGGAAAGAAAAAAAAAAACAACAAAAATTGAATTCAGTAACATTATAATGTCCAAACTTGGTTCTGAAGAAGACTTGAGAAAACATACCTTCCTTTCTTTTGATACAGAACATTACATGTACTATTAGACTCAGCTGATATGTTGAAGAATTTTGTTTTTCTTTTCTTTTTTTTCTTTTCACTTTCTTGCATTTTTTGTTACAGGGAATCATTCTCTGGGTGGAGGAGGTGGGAAGGATAAATTTGAAAATGAAGGTGACAAAAACAGAAGATATCAATAATTTTTTTCTTTTTGGGGGGTGGGGACAACTCAATTGGGGCTAAGTGCCTTGCCCAGGGTCAGACAGGATGTGTTAAATGTCTAAGGTCAGATTTGAATTCAGATTCTCCTGACACCACTGTAGGAATTCTGTCTACTGTACCATCTAGCTACCCCCTCAATAATTTTTTAAAGAAAAGATTTAGACTCTAGCTGCACATCTGTTACTAGCTATTTAATGAGCTAGAACAAGTCACTCTTGGAGCTTAACTTTTCTGCATCTATAAAATGGTGCAAATAAATCATATCATACTAATAACACAACAAAAGACCTGATGTCAGAGGCTTTAGGTTCAAGCCAATCTAGGACAAATCATTTTTAGAGCCATGCTTTCCTCAGCTGTAAAATGTGAATAATACAGTAGTATGGAAGCTCCTTAGCTCGGTGTCTTGCATGGTCAGCATTTGGCCTGATGCAGTAGCCAGAGCATTGGTACCTGTATCATTAGACATGGGCAGAAAAGTATTGCCTCCCACATTGTGATAAATGGGAGAGGGACAACCTGTCCAGATTTCAGTTTTCTCATCTACAAAGTGAAGACTTTGGACTTAATGGCATCTGAGGTGCCTTCTAAATATAAGGCCCTGTAAACGTATTTTTAACTTTAAAAATGAGAAAATATTTTTTCCTGACCTACATTATTCATGTGGACTGAGGAGATTTTATATATATATATATATGTATATATATATATAATATCACAGCATTTATAATTGGAAGGGACCTCAGAAATACAGAACTCCTTCATTATACATACAGATAAGGAGACAGACCCAGACAGCCTAAGTAATAGAAAGACTTTTAGTACCATAATAATCTATCACTGTGAGTTATCCTTGTTATCATTCTCTCATTGCAGGTCTACAAGTGGTTTTAAATTCCATCATCAAGGCCATGGTCCCACTGCTGCATATTGCCTTGCTTGTGTTATTTGTCATAATCATCTATGCCATTATTGGACTGGAACTCTTCATGGGGAAGATGCACAAAACTTGCTACAACCAGGAGGGTTTAACAGGTAATGAAATATGAAAAAAAAAAAAACAAAATAAAAAGAGGACCATTCACTAGCACAAGAGCATACTGATGCACTGGTATCAGAGCTTTAAAACTAGTGAAATCTTAATTCACTGAAGAAAAGTGATTTAACCCTTTGACTCAGAAATTCCCTATCTATATTCCAAGAATATAAAAAAACAGAAACAGAAATCCCATCTATATTAAAATATTCTTGGTAGTATAATTTATGTTAGCAAAGAAATGGAATCAAAGTGAATGTCCACAGACCAGAGGATAACAGGAAAAACCAAGGTATAAGAATTAAATTAAATATTATAGTGAATATGATGAATTTAAGATTTGCAAGAACTGATGAAGAGCATAAAAAGTAGAACTAAGAAAACAATATGCACAAGATTACAAAACTTTGAGTGAAAAGTTCATAAAAAATAAGTTTAATTTTGAATGATGGAAAATATGTAATGGCCCAGAAAAGAGATACTGAATGCCTCTCATGATAGAATGATGGGGAACTACAAGAGCAAATTACATACATTGTTAAACACAGTTTCTATATTCATTTTCCGTTAATTAATTTTTTTTTTGTCACGAGGGACATATGATGCTTGCACATGGGGTTTGCTTTATAAAGCTAGATTCACAGGTTAGTACTCAAGAGACTATTTATTCCTTCCAAAGTCTTGCAACTAGGACACATTTCTCCAGTGTAAATCATGGTACCTAGGTTATGGCTTTATAATTCAGTTACTAGACTTCCCATAGGAATGGAAAATTAACTGAGAAAAAGAAATTAACAAACTTTTCTAGCCTGTCTTGTTTCTTTATAAAAACAGAACTAATTAAAATAGCAAAAAATAATAAGATAAAATAAAATAATAAAATTCACCAGTATTTTAATCAAATATTATGTTTAAACAAAATGAATAATTAGAATGAGATTTAAAGAAATGTAAAAAATCGTTTTGCCTAAGTACAGTTATATCAATTAATCAACAAGCATTTACTAAGTTGTAGAGATTCTCTGAATTCGCTCTACCAGACCAAGGCTAATTACATCTCCTCATAGGGTTCTCAGGGTTTCCCTTAGGGTTCCAAGTATATCTTTTTCAAATGTTATTGACTTAAACTCCCATTCTGGCATTCAAAACCTTTGTTACCAATGAATAGTGCCCTAGTTTCATCTAACCAATTAACATCAATTAGCTTTTACAGAAATATTTCCTTTGAAGATGTAACCAGAAAAAAAAAAAGTATAAATATTTTCCTTCAGTACTCGGGAACATATTCTCCACTATACTAGGGATCATGGATTCAGACTTAATGTAGTTTCCACAAAGTATTTGCTCACCAGCTTCACTTCCAAATATGCTATGGGCAATGGGAAGATGAATCTGCATCTTTGCTGCACTAGGCTAAGTAGATTTCTCAGGACTTTTCTCTTTACCTTCTGGCTTTCAGCAAATTCCCAGTATAGACTCCAGCTATGGACTTCTGCAAAGTCATACCTCTCAAAGTTGAAGACATTCTTAATCTCTTTCATCTAAAGTAGAAATGAACAGACACAAAGAACAGAGTCCAAATTTGGGGGTTGATCTCTGATGAAAAAGGTTCAAGTCCTCTCTTCATCCAAAAATTTACCATGTGACTCTTTCCTCAACCACCAATAGGGAAGAAAAGAAAAAACAAAACAAAACAACAACAAGCCTATTGTTTTGATGGGTATTTTAAATGCACACCATTTCTGGCTACACAGCCAATCAGTTGACTATTCGTGACATGGTCAGCCAAACAGATCCAGTTACAGAATATCTGCATATGCTCCAAATTGGCTATAAGAGGTTTTCTTTACACATTATCATGCCTTTCTAGAAGCAGGCTCCTCAGTCTCTTCGTTGTAAAAATTAAATCAGGAAGGAAGGAAGGAAGGAAGAGAAGGAGAGAGGAAAGGAGAGAGAGGGAAGGAGGGAGAGGAGGAAAGAAGGAAGGAAAGAAGAGAGGAAAAGAGAGAAGGAAGGAGGAAGGAAAGAAGGAAGAAAGAAGGAAGGAAGCAAGGAAAGAAGAAAAAAGGAAAACTCTACCTTTATTAAGCTTCAGATAAAAGAATTAGAGAATTTTAGAACTAAAAGGAATCTTAAATTTCATCTTGCCCAACTAGAGTTTAAGAGCCTTACTTGCCCACAAAAACATAGCAAGTTATTATTCACTTATCTTTTACTTTTGTCATCACTGCTTAATCAAATGCTAGGTTTACCCAAATAAGAGTAGAATACTTTATAATTTAAGAGTCAAAATGTTCCTAGGCCATGTGTACAACATTGACATTTGGGGGTGGTGATATAGTTCAACACCAAAATCCTTTGCAGGTGGCTTTTCTAATCTAACAACTTCTCTCTTTAAAAGCCTTGAGATTTCATTTACCCATTTTGTCTGAGCTGAAGGGATAAAACTAGATGATCCCCAAAGTCCCTGTCTGTTCCAATCCTATGAGCTAACAGAAACATTTCTTAATGCTTCTTACTTTTTCTATAATTCTATAGATGAATAAACTCAAAAAGAGAAATCTTATAAACACAGTACAACCCCTTGCTAGCAAAACAAATACGTATTACTAGTTCTTGCACAGCCAGCATAAGGCTTTTCTTCACCTGCCTCTTCTACCTTTTCTTTTTCCTCTTCAGGAGACCTCCCTTTTGCTTCTTCCCTCATAATCATTATGCTTAAGTAGTTTACTCATTAAACACTTTCCTTTGTTGTGCTTCCACTCTGATGCACAAAATTATTCACAAAAGACTTTCTAAAAGGCTTTGGCATTACAAAATTAACAGCTGATGCTAGAACATAACTTTTAAGAACTTTTTTAAAATAGAACTTAAGAAGAATTTCAAACACTGTGCTGGAAAGAGCTTCTCAAGTTATTTGTATTACTGAACTTAGGTTCTTTGCTTATATATGATCTTTTTCTTAGTGGTTAATATCTCCGGGATTTTTCTCTCTGAAGTTGAAATGAAGCCCCTTTTCTTTCCAATTACTTTATGATTACATTATTCATACTAATGATTACATTAGTATGAGAACCTCTTCTATCAATGAGAATTACCCAGTGGATGGAGTGCCGGGCCTGGATTAAATGACTCATCTTCCTGAGTTCAGATCTGGCCTCAGACACTTCATAGCTGTGTGATCCTGAGCAAGTCACTTATTCTATTTGCCTCAGTTTCCTTATCTGTAAAATGAGACAGAAAAGGAAATGGCAAGTCACCCTAGCATCTTTACCAAGAGAATCCCAAATGGGGTCATGAATACATTTCTGAAACAAATGAACAACTGAGCCTTAAAGATTTTAAGACATGCTTGATCATACAGCTACTATCAAAGCAGGATTTGAACCCTGTTGTTTCTGCTTACAAATCTAAAATTTTTTCCATTAGTTTCCTTGTACCCATCCACTTAAAATGATATTTTCTTCTCATGAAATCCTAAGGGATCAGTTCTATTTAGCTTTTGTATTTTGGAAGTTAATGACAATATTTACCCAAATGACTTCTCTGGGCCTCATCTCTCCTTATTATAAAATGAAGATATTAGATTAAATCATCTATCTGGCCTCTTTAAGCTTTTGTTAGTCTCTGAGAATAGGATCATTCAGAATCAGTCCAAATGGGTTGGTTGGTCTAAATGATCTGGTTGAACTAGCTTCACAAAAATAGATTAGCTAATTTTCAAGTTTCCAATTTACTTTGTGCAATAATGATAATAATTACAATTATAATCTAGATTTGTTTGTCAAAATGGAGGCATTCATGATGGCATTTGAGGACCAGAATTTTACCACCAGAAATTAAAGAAGGGTAATTAAGAATCCCAATTGTAATGATCAATGTAGATTATAGGAGAAAATGATAGAAATTATGCAACACATTACACTCTAAATTTTTATTTAACACCTACCAAATAATTAGTAAGACATGACTAAAATTATGCACCAGAAACTCACTATCTTTCTTGATCACAGAGACAAAATTCCCCACACCACAATCTTCAAAATATACCTCAACCACTAAATGACACTGGAACTAAAACGTTATCACAGATTGTACTGTTGTTTATAATATCTAAGACATTCTTTGATTCATAAAAACTTTAAAATATTTTAAATAATTGTCCCAATGCTAAATATTCAAAATTTCTAAAATGCAAGGAATGAAATGCTTTCAAAATATAGAGACCTAGCAAAAGAAATACAATTCATATGGGAAGTGGATTCAGTACATATGATTCCTCTTGTCCTGTCTGCTATTGGACTTGTACCAAGGATGCTCAGTTACCTAAATAGAATAAGTTGACTTCCTATTCTATTTATTTAGCTAGAAAAAGCAGTTTTTTATTTATCTATGTAATAATCTCTAGAATAGTAACTCAACAAGAATTTATTAAGAACTTAAAATGTACAATGTATTTAAATGCTGAAGTTAAAAAAAAATCCATGTTCTTAAGAAGTTGACACTCTAATTGAAGAGACTACCTATAAATAACTATTTACAAATAAAATACATACAGGCTAAGTAGGGGATGATCTCAGAGGAAAGATAGCAGTAGTGGAATAGAAAAGGTCTATTTTATATGGTAGGATTGGAGATGAATTTTGAAGGAAGTGAGGGAAGTGGAGGTGAGGACAGTTTTGCAAATGTAGGGAATGGTCAGTGCAAAAGCAGAGAATCAGGAGAAATGTTCCTAAGAGGAAAAGCCCAAAGGCCAATATCACTAAATCATAGTTCCATTTAATTTCATCATCATAAGATGAAGATGAAAAGTGGGAAGAGAAAAGTTGTGGGAGCGGTTAGCAGGATGGAAATATCCAGAGGTATGCAGACCAGTGGGAAATCAATAGATGGCTGATCTGGATCCCTTTCTTAAATGGGAATTGGAAGAGTCTTCTACTCCAATCAGATGGTGGAAAGGACAGAGGAGGGTGTGAGTTTGTGACTTACGGGGTCAAAATGATCTTCCAGAATGAAGGGTTTTCTGAGGGTATAATGGAAAAATCCAGAGTAATACATAGACTGATTTGTTGTTCAGCTTTCCAACTCTTCATGGCCCCATTTGAGATTTTTCTTGGCAAAAATACTGGAATGGTTTTCCATTTCCTTCTCCAATTCATTTTACAGATGAGGAACCCAGTAAATAGGGTTGTGACTTACCCAGTATCATACAACTAGTAAGTGTCTGCCATCATATTTGAACTCAGGAAGATGAGTCTTCCTAATTCTAGGTCTGGCCCTCTGTCCACTGTACCACCTACCTGACTGACCTATATAGACTGAAAGGAAATGAAAAGATCAGTCAAGTAGAAAGAGGATTAATAAAAGGTTGTTAGATTTAGCAATTTGGATGGCAAAAAAGTAAAGAGGAATTAAAAAGTTTCTTAATGAGAAAGAAAAAGGATAGTGTAAAAAAAGTGCCTAGAAACTTAATATAAAAACAAAAACCTGTAGATCTTGGCAACTCTTCTTATCATTTCCTGGCAAATAGAAGGAGAAGAAAGAAAACAATGTCAGATTTTATATTCTTGGGCTCAAAAATCACTGTAGAGAGTTCTTATAGCCATAAATTAAAAGACCTTTTTCCTTGGAAGGAAAGCTGTGGAAAATCTGGACAGCATACTAAAAAAGCAGAGATATCACCTTATTGGCAAAGGTCTATATAGTCAAAGCTATTATTTTTTCAAAAGCAAAATATGGTTGTGGAAGTTGGGTCTCAAAGGAAGACTGAGTACCACAAAATCAAGACTTTTGAATTGTGGTGCTGAAGACTTTTGAAAGTCCTTTGCACAGAAAGAAGGTCAAATCAGTCAATACCTTAAAAAATCAATTCAGGCTATTCACTGAGAGGTCAAGTACTGAGGCTGAAGCTTAAATACTTTGACCACTAAATGAGAATATGGGACTCATTGGAAAAGATCCTGATGTTAAGAAAGATTGAAGACAAAAAAAAAGGGGGGGGTGGCAGAGGATGAGAAGAATAGATAGTGTCCTGGAAGCAATGAACATGAATTTGGACAAACATCAAGAGATAGAATTCCATGGAGTCAGAAAGAGTCAGGTGTAACTAAATGATTGAACAACAGCATCAAAAGATTTAGCAATAAAGAGAACATTGATCACTTTGAAGAGAGCAATTTTAGTTGAATGATGAGGTCAGAATCAAACTAGAGAGTGTTTGAAAGAGTGAGAGGAGAGGAAGTAGAGATAACCAATGTAGATAGCTTTCTCCACGACTTTACATAAAAGGGAGGGAAGAAATAGTGCTCTTGGTGAATGAGCAAATCTAGGGAGGATTTTTTTAAAGACATGGCAGAAATGACCATGTTTGTAGATGAAAAAGAAGTAACTAGTAGGTGGAAAACATTAAATTGGAAAGAATAACAACTAGATAGCAACTTGTCTCAAGTTTTCTCTATCTGAAAATTCTACAAAACATTTTTCTATAATAAAAATAGTAGTAAATTTTATGTGATATTATATAGTATTTACATAGATACTTTGAAGTTTACAAATCATTTTACATACTTTATAGTCCTCAAAGAAGTCCAAGACTGCAAATATAAGGTTTTGTTTTTTCCCACTCATAGTAAAGAGGCCACTATTTTCCCTTTTTTATAATTTTAAAATTAATTCATAACAGAAGAACTAGACTAAATTTTTTGATAGAATGTCATCTCCTTGAGGACATGGAGAATTTTCATTTTTTTTTCTTTGCTTCCTTATCACCAAGAACAATATATGAATATAGTTCTTAATAAATGATTGTCATTTGACTTGGATGACCATTCAGATTCATGCAACTAATGAGTTTCTGAGGCTAGATTTCAATTCAGGTCCTCCTGGCACCAGAGTCATTGCTCTAACTATTGTACCAGGTAGCTGCCCAGACCAGTATTTTATTTATATGTATGCATGTATGCATGCATGCATGCATATGTTTATGTATATATATACACACATATATATGCATACTTCCTTTTAACATTAATTTTTTTAAATTTTGAGTTCTGAATTCTGTCCCTTCTTCCAGCCACTTTCCCAAAAATTGAGAAGGCAAGCAATATATCAATTATACATGTGAATATATATATATATATATTTATCATGAAAACATTTCTATATTAGCTATGTTGCAAGAAAAATAAAATATGTAAAAAAGATATAATTTAATCTGCACTCAAAATTTATCTCTATCTGGATATAGATAGCATTTTTTTTTCATGAGTCCTTTGGAATTGTCTTGGATTGTTGTATTGACTAGACCAGTTAAGTTGTTTATCAGTACAATATTGCTGTTACTCTATACAGTGTTCTCTGGTTCTGCTCACATCACTTTGCATCAATTTGTATGTCTTCTCAGGTTTTTCTGAAACCATTTCTTTTGGGATTTCTTACAACATAACAATATTCCAACACAATCATATACCATGACTTGTTCAGTCATCCCTAATTAATGAGCATTGGATGATCATTCTTAATAATAGATTTCCTCTTTGACTGGTACCTTCTTATATTCCTCTTTTTTAGATAAAACTGTTCTTCCCTTGCTTAAGGTTGACAATCTTATCTAAGAAATTACCAGACCACCACCATGGCTCTTATTTTTCATTCATGTTCAGATTCTTACTTTCTTATAGTTTGATTTATACCTACATTTAAACCTATAGAACTATGATAATTTGTGTGAGTCCATACAAAAGTCTATTTAACCACATTGTTTATTCTCTAAGATCTTAATAGTTCAGTGATAGATTATCTTACCTTACCACCAAGTAGAGGGCTTGCCCTTGTGCTATGGAAAAATGCAGTTTCTCTGCTCTATATAACCAAAGACTATAGTTATAACAGGTATTTTCAACCTCATCTCTGTCCCATTATCTGTTTTGCAAAATACACATACCATCAACAAAGGAATTGAGAGTATGAATGATTCATCTCATCATATCACCATTTAATAGATGGTATTATTATGGTATTAAATAATAGCTCAAGGGAATGTTTTATGGAAAAGAGAATCCCTTTACATAATCAATCAATCCAAGATATTTCTCCCATGAGAATTTGTATGTCATTTGTCTGTATCACACTTAGGATATCACATATAATAATGTTTAGGATCACAATTCCTAATAGTGAATAGAGGTGAGGAGTATCCTATATATTGCCTACCCCAAACCAGAAAAGTTCAGCCTATTAAAATAGATCAAAGATCTCATTAGACCAGAATGGGCATTTAGAGAAAATCTAATCTGACTCTTTCATTTTAATGATGAGACTTTATATACTTTGTAAAGTATATACTATACTTTAGTATTATACTATAGGTTTTTTAACCTTTTCCTCCAGAGAACCCCTCTCTCTTCAGAGCTTTGAATGTGGGCAGTCATTTTTTTCTAAGTTTCTCAACCTTCCAACTGGTGCTAGTCTGATGATCCTAGCTATCCAACAAAAGCACTATTTTGCTAAATCATCTTAATGCTTAAAACTAATTAGAGAAAGACATTCCAAAAGGCTGAATGTGTTCAGCACAGTAGAGGAATACACAGCAAAAAATCTGTAGCACTTAGAATCATGGACAATGTGAATATGAGGATTTAGAGATTTTGTATATGTGTCATAGATCCATGAGGAGACCACCCACATTGAAATACTTCACACTTCTTCACCTACTCACTCTCTGGACTAGCTTACTCATTTTAACCTGCTCTCGGAGTTACATCTAGGTTCCCAGAGAAGAGTATCCTTGTGGTTATATTCAAACTTTCTCAAAGTCCAAGGGAGAGCCCCAATGTGGGCAAAATACTTTTCCCCAGTTTGTCAGTGTAATGCTCAATTTCCCACTAATGTTTTTTTATTTATACGAAATTAACCACTTATAAAAATGACAGTTTTAGATCTTAGATATAACTATTTACTTTAAAAGAAGGTAAAATAAATAATAACATCATAGGTACTCATATATTAAAGAAAATTCAGAAAGAAGAAATTTATAAAAATCTACGCAGAAACTTCAATCAGATTATCCCATCAACATTTTTAGTACTTGTAAGAGAAAGTGAGAACATTTATAGTAACATGCCAAGAAGTACATGAATGAGAAAAGCCAACATCTTAAGGTAACTCAGGACTTTGGAACTATAAACTCTGGTGGCTTCTTTTTCTCTCAGGAGCTGTCCATAGAAACTCTATAATAAAGATAGCTTCCATGTAAAACATATGCTTCCACTGATAAGCTGAGTTGATCGAGGATGTGTTTGACTCAGACCTCTGTAGATATGATATGTCAGCCAAGCTAGAAAATATTAAGTGTCTTCTCTGATTTTCTGCTTTAAAATTGTTCCTCTGCTTAATTGAACATGCTCACCAATAGCAACTGTAATATACATCAGAAGTGTCAAACCTGTGGGCCACATTGCAGCCATAACCAGTTTAAAATGTAATTGAGAATATTTAACAAAATAAATAAAAACAATAGAACACTGATAATTCTCCCTTTCCCCCACCATGCCCTTACTTTTATCATTGAGATATATGCTTCTTGGAGGCCAAAAAAAAATTAGTTCATTTTTCAAATTAATCTCTCTCTACCGTGCAGTAGATGTTGCTGGGACCTGCTGATTTGTGTGTTCACATTTTTCAATGTTCTCTTTAGTGCTTTTTATAGATACCTATTTTTACAAGATATTCATTGCTTCTTAATTGTTCCCAAAGCTTTTTTTATTATTGCTTCAGACAGATTTAGAATAACACAGCAATACTTGAGCCTCCAAGTAATCTCTTTCTCGCTTATTAATGAAGTGACTTTCTTTCCCATGTTCCTTTCTTTAATGTTATTTGTGATAACTCTACATATTCTCCTCATCATTTGGATATTTCAGGTTCAGCTAACCTTCTCACAGGAAGGTTTCAAACATATACTTTTCTCTAGGTTTGGCTCACTTACTCCAACCTGTTCTCAGAGATAGACCTCCTCCTTAAGGTTATGTAGTCAAACTCTCAGACTCTGAGGGATAACCCTGTTGAGGGCAATTATACTTCTCATCCTCACCACTCTAACGCTTCAGCCCCATCCAATATATATTATATTATGTATGTGTAATATATGTATTATATTACCAGTCATTCACAATTAAAAAAAAAACTTTTAGATCTTAAATATAATCATTATTTAACAATAAAGAAAAACAACAATAATAATATAGATAGCAATATATTAAAACAAATCATAAATAATAAGATATATCACAATAGGGATATAAACCTAGATGTGATTCTCCCACCAATTCATTCAACAGCTATGGCAAAAGCCCTTATGAAAAGCTTCACCTTTCTCCATCTCTAGGGGGTGCTGAAGGGCAATTGCAATAATTGAAGTTCTATAACCTCTCAGGAAAGCCCTCTATAAACTGATGGCTTATAATTAATCCAATTTATCTGCAAGTCAAGATGAAAGAAAGAAGAAGGAAGGAAGGAAGGAAGGAAAGAAGGAAGGAAGGAAGGAAGGAAGGAAGGAAGGAAGGAAGGAAGGAAGGAAGGAAGGAAGGAAGGAAGGAAGGAAGGAAGGAAGGAAGGAAGGAAGGAAGGAAGGAAGGAAGGAAAAGGAAAAAGAAAAGAAAAGAAAGGAAAAATAGAAAGGAAAAGAAAAGAAAGGAGAAATAGAAAAAAGAAAGGAAAAGAAAAAGTCATCATTCTAATGATATCATTGATCCTCTTCAAAAAACAAAGGACAAACAACAGCCAAAGAAGCTTTTTAAATTAGTTCCCTTGCTGTATCTTCAATCCAGGTTTTTTCTAGTTCCTGAGTTATTCTGTTTCTATTTCCCATGGCTTAAATGGGAGCCTTTTGACTCAGTAACTTACTTTTAATTTAAAAGTTACAATTCCCCAAATTTTGCATGTCACATTCTTTGTAAAATATCTCAGTCTCTAAATATCTATATTATTTCCCTCTCTCTTTTTTTTTTACATTCACTCTCTTTAATCATAAAATAGTCTGAAAATTAGGTGAAATACCCATCAAGCTCTGAAGTCTCTTCCTCAATGTTCAATCTTTGGTGACCTTGAAATTGTGTCTCTATGCAATCGTATTTTCTTATCTTTCTCTGCATCTTTGTAACAAAACTGTTTCCATACAAGTAAGATATCACTCCCCTCCCAAAGAAATCTGAAATCTCACAGCTCTAGCACAAAACATTTTATATCCAAAACTGTTCAAATCCCATCTGAAAATTATGTTCCTGCATATACACATATTCATAATATATTAATTAGATATTATATATTACATTATATATTATATATATTATATTATAAATGATATTTATATAAAATAGTATTATATTATATGTTTATAAAATATATATTATAAATTAGGTATATATAATAGATTATATTATGCATATTACCTATAATATATATTAGTTATATAAAAGAATATATATATATGTGCATATGTATATTAAAACAAACAGGTAACTAAGTGGATAGAAGCACCTGGCCTGGAGTTAGGGAAGTCTTGAATTCAAATCCAATCTCAGATAATTACTAGCTATATGACTCTGGGCAAATCACTTCACTTGGTCTGTCCTCATCTGGAAAATAAACTGGAAAAGAAAATGGTAAAAAAAAAAATTGCCAAGAAAACAACAAATGGGTCACAAAGATCCAGACATGATTAACAACTGAACAACAGCATTAAAACAAGGTCTTTTTTTCTACTATTAAATATCAACATGTTACTCTATAACAGCAGCAATATTTTGCATCCTTAGACAATGTAAATCTCTTCCTTTTCACAAAAAAACCATTTTTTTCGGTTTCTTTCATTATGAAAAGTGCTACATCTTATCTGTGACTTTAAGAAACTATACTGTGTGCAATGGCTACACCCCAGTAAAACCAAATGAGCTAAGCCAGGTTGAGGGTAACTGACAGGCCCCCAAAATGTCAATGCTCGAGGAGATATCTACTCCAAGTATGAAGACTTCCTCCAGCAGAATGGGAGAATGAGAACATTTGTTCCAGCAATCATGAAGGTGGCTGAAGCAGATACTATGGAGGCCTTAGAGCTTGGTCAGACATCAGAGAGACCAACGCCATTCACTGCATCCTAGGCCATCGCCAATCATCTTGATTTTTATCCTGCCATTGGACTTTGATGAATCTGGAAGAGAAAATGAAGAGAAAAACTGTATGGAATTTCACTTAAATCCAACTCACGTGAAAGTAAAGACATCACTTTGTTATGTATTCCTTTTCAAAAATGAAGGACAAATAATCTCTTGCATAGGTAAACTAAACTATCTTCCACATTCTTCTTATCTAATACTCTTGTCAAAAAAGGAATAAAGTTAGTCTGACATTGCCTGTTCTTGGTAAGAACCATGCTGGCTCTTAAATGACTACTTTCTTCTTTTAATGATCCATTTGAGAATTTTTCTAGGAATTCAAGATAAGCTCAGTGATCTTATGTTAACAGACTATTCTGTATTTCTTTAATCAGGGCAATATTTACTCTTAGTTAGTCTTGTGGTACCCCTCACATCTTTCAAATATTATTGATAATGCTCAACAAGGATGATGTCTGGTTAGCATCCCAAGAGGAAATTCCAAACAGTCCCTAGCACACAGGTACTTAATAAATGCTTGTTCCCTTCCCTAGTCCTCCCATGCTACAAGTCCCTTTAAATCAGTCTCATCAGACAGATTCCATTATTTCATTTCATAGCAATTATTTCTCTTTGTGACTTCAAAAATTCATTCTCTAATGCCTTCCATCTCTCCCGACCTAATTTCTCCTATAGCATTTTAATATGTAGTACATCACCTGTATTTCCCCATAACCTTTTGAAATCTACTTGCTCACAATGGAAGGGGTATGTTAGACTATGTAATCATTTGTTTTCTGTCATAAAAGTCTGGATGAGAGACCTGTTCATTAGGGAATGGCTGAACAAGTTATGATACATGATTGTAATCAAATATTATTGTGCTATGAGAAGTGACACACAGGATGACATCAGAAAAACCTGGAAAGACATGAACTGATACAGAGTTAAGTGAGTAAAACCAGACCATTGAACACAATAGCATTAATATTGTACAATGAACAACTGTGAGTGACTTACCTATTCTCAACAATACAACTATCTAAGACAATCCCAAAGAGCTCATAAAGAAAAATGCTATTTTCTCCCAGAGAAGGAACTGATGGCATCTGAGAACTAAAGCATACTATTTTTCTCTTTCTCTTCCTTTTGTTCAAGTTTTAATCCACAAAATAATACACAAAAAAAATCCACAAGCATAACCTCTCAGATTACCTACCATCTCAAGAAGGAAGAGGTAAGAAAGGGATAGAGAAATAGAATTTGCGACTTAAAGCTTTAACCAAAAAAATAATGTTAAAAAATGTTTTTACATATAATTAGGGGAAAATATAAAAAATTTAAAAAGCAAAGGACAGGTTGAAATCAATACTTCTTCTACGGTTCCCATCATTCCCACTTAGCCCAGCAACCAATTTCTCACAATTAGTTAAAAACAAACTCAAAATAGAATTCCCTTTATTAGTTCTTTTGGAGGAAGGCACTAGAATATGTATAGAAGACTTATTTCAGAATTTCCTAGAAAGATTTAGAATCACAAAGATCTGAGTATAAATCCTGGCTCTTCCACTTATTAGCCATAAATAGTGAACAAATCATTTAGGTTTCCTGACCACATACCACGTTGGTGCAATTTTGCCTCACTTAATTCCAATTCATGCAAAATTCGAGTCATCACTCCACAGTGCCAATGGTCCTTTTTGAAAATGTAGGACAAACAACAACAGCTACTTTCTTTGAGATTCAATTTCCACTTATGAAAAATGAAGTTAATAATACTTACACTGCCCATTTCTTGAGATTTTTGTGAAGATTAGATGAGGTTGTAAATGGGATACTGCATTGTAACCATGAAGGACCTATAAAAATATCAGCTATGACAAATAAACAACAAAAATTTCTATAATTGCACTATCTTTCCTAGCAGGAGCATCCAACTTTTTATTTTTATTGAAGATTTTTCCCTTGGTAGGAAATTATTGTTCATTCTTTTTTTTTCTCTTTGAAAAGAAGATTTTCAAATTTGAAACTTTGAAACCATTTGTTGAACCGTGGTTGAAATAGCAACATTTCAACATAAGGAGGTGCTACGAGCCATTTTCACTTCAGCCAAACTGATGGAGGAAAGGAAAAAAGTGAAACTTTGAGATAGCAAGAAAATAGATAAGAAGGAAATGTAGCACACCTCAGAAAGGGTTAGAGACTTTTCTAGTTCAATTATATATTAAATTTTAATATTTTTAGTTTATTTTAGTTTAATTGTATATTATTTGCATAAGTCTCTACAGAACTAGAGATGAATACCTGAGGTGTAATCATCACAAGTAAAAGTGGAATCTAAAACTTGAGAGAATCCGACTCTGAACTCAAAATTATTTAACCACAGAGGCTAGAAATCTCCCATTTTCTGCCAGAGGTGACAAACCTCAGAGCTGAAATTCTGAAAAAATCAAAGAAGAAAAGGTAATGGTTCTTGCTAAACTGTAGCACTCCACCTGAAAAAGCTGAGTAATACCCAGCCAATCCAGAGGCTGGCATTCCAACTACTCATTACTGAATAAATACTAGGAGTCTCAGGAAAGATCCCATCTAGTAGAGATGCTTCCTTCAATGAAGAGTTCAGTGGTGTAAGGGCAACAGCTGCCTAGTAGCCAAGTGACCTAACTAGCCTAAGCCAGTAGCAGCTGCTCAGTGTACAATAGTCTGCCCAGATCAGACCCCCATCAGCTACTATCCAGTCAGCCCAGAGGGATTATTACATTATTTACCAAAAAATATGTTGCAAGCAATTGGGTTGCTTTGATATTAGTGAAAGGAGAAATATGTTGAAATAACTGTCCCAGAACTGAGAAGACTTCTGAACAAAGTCAATAATCAGGATTATTGCTGTTGTCAACTGCAATCATTTTTTGGCTGGGAAAATTTGCTTGAAGATCCTTTTTTAACTACTACTATTACTTGTCATTAAAAAGTAATGTGCTTAATTTCATGTATGTGTGAATCACATGATATTATTTTCCATAGAGACCATTGAATTTTAAGCTTAACTGGCAGCTATTATAGAAGCATAACATCCTGCTTAAGCTTACCAATGATTAACTTTGATAGAATAACCATAGGTATTCTAAATTTTACCAAGTTAGCATCAATCATGTTAACCAATTGCATGAGAAGAGACTGTTACCAAAATAACAAAAGCCTAATTCCACAGAAAAGAGGGGAAAAATAATAATTCAGTATCTTGTATAATTGGCCAAAATTGTCTTATTGTGGTATTCTGTGATGTGGTAGAAGTTGGTTGTAATATGCTAATAAGATTATTACAAAAGGATGTTGCTGGGGGAACTGGATGCATTCATAAGCAGGATCTTAATTCATGAATTTTTAAACAAAGTTCCATATATATGAATATTACTTCTTCAACCATGACATGTATGTGAATATATATTATACAACTTCCCTGCTTTTTTTAAAATTATTATACACTGCCCCATAGTTTGCTGACAACTAGATGATGCAATGGATAGAGTGCTGGTCCTGGAGTCAGGAAGACTCATCTTCATGAGAACAAATCTGACCTTAGAGACTTAGTAGCTGTGTGACCCTGGGCAAGTCACTTAACCCTATTTGCCTCAGTTTCCTCATCCATAAAATGAGCTGGAGAAGTAAATGCCAAACTACTCCAGTATCTTTGGTAAGAAAACCCCAAATGGGGTCATGATGAGTTGGACATGACCGAGAATGACTGAACAACATAGTTTGCTAAGATTCTCTGTTTGTTTTTCCTTCTTACATCAGTTCAGAGAAATAGGCAATATAGAGCAGAGTTAGCATTGGTTGCTACATGGCTCCTTCAAACATGCAAAGTTATGTGCAAGTATTACTTGTATAAAACTTGCACTTAGGAGTTGTTGCTGATGTTGGTTTTACCCATCTCTCAGACAAAAGTACCAAACACTTCTAATATGGAAAGGATGGGAAGGATGGTCTGAGTTTCCTCAACCAAACCAGCTTTCTCGTGAACAAATCAAGGAGAATTCCTGAATTATTAAGCATCATGGGGTACTTTCCACTAACAAATTAGCGAGCAGGAGTTTATTAAGAAAGATATTTTACAAACAAATTGCCAGAAAGGAGATCTTTCCCATGATAACAGATTTCCTGTAAGTATTACAGGATCATTGCTTTAATTTGTGGGGAAGAGCTGAATGTTATAGTTTAGTTCAATGGATTTTTAGTAAATTACTCTTTACAAGCTATTTGTATAAAATAAAGTCAGGAATGATGGTTGTGCCACTGACTCAATCAAGCTATTCTCTTCATCTTTCTATGCTTTAATCTCCCTATAGTGATGAAAAAAATATATCATTTTATAAGTGATTGAAAAAGCATTGCCAAACTACAAAATTGATGCTATTTTCTGCAAATCTTATTCAGGAAAGAGAAACAGCCTGCCTAAAAAGCATGTGTGCAGAATATAGATTCTAGAAAACAAAAAGTTAATCCTCAAAATTTTGAAATGACTAGACCAGGTACTGGGATATCATGAATCAAAGAAAGAAAAGTGAAATATGTGAGCTTTCATTTAAAACTTTAGATAAATTGTTTGGATAATAAAATGCTGAGAAAGCTTCTTAATACCATACTCCTTGACTCCAAAACTGACTATACAGAGAAAAATGTCAATAAACTCTTCAAAGAAAAGTCTACTAATATCATCAGTCATTATCTTTCTTCCCATCATCATTATCTAACTGAAGGAACTTGGTAGTGCACTATGCATCCTGGTGATATAAATGTCATCATTATTACTGTATTTTTATTGCTCAGAAGAATGTAGTGTTAACACAGCATGGCATCCAGATACATTAAATTAGTTGTTGAATCTAAAGTCTCCTAGTTATTTGGCAAATATCCAAAATGAATTGGTGCTGGCTTATGATAAACCTTAGTTATTCAACTTGTTTAACATGTACAGAATCACCTTGTCTCCAAGATGAAAATTAATTTCATGTATGTTGTTATTAGTCTTATTATTTTTATCATGAACCTAAACCTCATTTTTTCCTAACTCTTCTCATTTTTTCTCTCCCTCTCCTTCCTTTTCTTGGTTCTTGTCTTTCCTTTATTTCCTCTGGCTACCTGAGATGCCCCAGTAGAAGATGACCCTTCTCCTTGTGCCCTTGACACGGGACATGGACGGCAGTGCCAGAATGGCACCATATGTAAAGCAGGGTGGGATGGACCCAAGCACGGCATCACCAACTTTGACAATTTTGCCTTCGCCATGTTAACTGTGTTCCAGTGCATTACAATGGAGGGCTGGACAGATGTGCTGTACTGGGTATGTATCTGGAAATCTGAGATCCATGGGGGAGAGGAAGTAAAAGATATGTCATTTTGTTTGGGGAATTTTTGAATAATTGACTTAGAGGTCACACTGTTAACAACTCTCCTTTGAGTAATACTTCTGTTCTTTCCCTTTTCCCTACCTAAAAACAGAAGTATAAGTGTTCTTTTTCTTAGGGCTATAAAAAACAATCAGGCCTTTGCTCCTAAGAAGAAAGATCCCATATCAAACTAGATTTTTTTTTTTGCGTTTCATTCATTGTATAACAATTGTGATCAATGGATGCTCTTTCCCACTCTCCCACTTTCTGATAAGCTAATACAGCTCTCATGAAGCTGGACATGAGCTTTGTTCCCTCTCTGTGGAATGCATGCTTTGGCACTTTGTGGAAGGATATGTATATTGTTGACCTGGTATGGTAATTTTTGATTGGTCACCCATAACAGAAATAGCATTAAAGATGTTAGTAGAGGCAGTCAGAATCAGCTGATCACTTCATGGCCAATTATCTTTGATACAACTACTACCACTGGTGATCAATTGGGAAATGCAATGTCAACTCAACATAGTGCATACATTTCAGCAAGACACCAGAGGACATGCTCCATGGAAAGGGATCACAATCTATGTCCAGTACTGTGGGAAGTGACCCAGTCCAGCAGATCAGTGAGTCCATTGATCACCACTTACTGTAGCATGTTGCTGAATTTTAATTCTTAGATTAATCTTGTCATAACATTTTAGTCATATAACTTAGTTATAACTAAGTATATAGGTATCAATTTTTTTTAAAAAATTTAACCTTTTTTAATTTTTAAATGTAAATTTTTAATTTTTAACCTCTGTTCATATGACAGATATCTGAAAATTCCACCTTTAAAATTTTTAAACCTCTGTTTGTATGACAGATATTTAAAAATTCCATCTTTTTAATTTATACCAGCGTATAATGAATTTCTAGTTCCCTAAGATACTTAACTTTTGTTTTCCCACAACTAAAACTGCCTATATTGCATGTCATCTGTTGACCCTTATGGAAAGCTGGCTTAAGATCTCCATGAAACATTCCCTTATAGTCAGAAGTACACATCCATATTGATGCAACTTTTCTCTTCCTCTAAATGGTATCTCTATTCTGGTAAGGCAAAGCCTGTTTTTGACAAAAATTCCAGAGAACCTAGTATTTCCTTCTTCAGGATGTGGTATCCTGCAAGTATGTGGGACAATAATGTATGCTGTCAGCACTGAAAACACCATCTTCTCTAGAATTTTGCAAAAGAATTGGAATTCATGGAACCTGCCTAAGTCTTCATAGGAAGCTGGGTACTATGAATAATGTCTCTATGTAGAATTGGTCTTGCATCAGAGTGAACTGAATGTTTGGGTGGGGTTTAACAAAGCATCTAGACAATAGCACTGAAACCAAAGAAGTGTCAGGATCTTTCTGCTTCAGAAAGAATATTCAAGGAACAACATTTCTCCTAGAGAATTTCATATTGGAATAATATTTCATGGGGTAGGTGCCAAGTCCTCCTGACTTACAAGGCTCCTAATCTGAATCCCTATATTTGTTGTAATTCATAAAACATAGGTAGATGCTTGCCCTCATGTAGAAAATCATTTAGGGTCATTCAAAACTAATCAAAACATTGGTCTAATTTTGAAAAAGAACTTAAAGTCATACAATTATCATGTTACAAACTAAGCTAAAAATAAGCTCAACATAAAATATTTGTGAGACCACAAACTAAGACATTTGTTTGAATCATCTTGAAAGGCAACTAAATCAGTTCCCAACTGGACAAGTTTCTTCTGTTAAATAAATTATACCAAAATTCTACCAAGTTTTGGAAACATTTTTTGGTCCTTCCTTCCATCTTAGTAAGCAAGGACCGTTCCTTCAACATGCACAGGAAAAAAAAAAAAAAACAATTATCTATCTACAAATGAGAAGGTTATAAAATACATGATTTATGGGACAGCACATTAAAACTTTATCACATGAACTTCAAACCAGTGTCTTAGGTTGCTATGGCAATTCCTGTCAGTATTAGATTGGAATGTGGAGGGCAAGATAGCAGTGGGTGATTGGGAGAGGGGGGCTGGGAGAATAGGTATAATTTATTTTGGTGACAACCCAGATATAAATTGTGGTCTTTCATCCCTCCCTCCCTTTTCCCCCGACCCAAGTCACTGGTACCCCACCAGCCAGATGTGGTATAGAGAAACACTGTCATAATGACACCCCAAGTGGGGAAAAGTGAGAAGCATATTAACAGCAACCACCAATTTTCAGCAGCTGTGTTGTGCTTTCTCCCCTGGAGTTTCCAATACTCAGAATGGAAATGGAAGGCATTTTAGAGGTGAAGAAACAATCAGGATCCCAGGGAATATTCCTCTCTGACTATTCAAGGAACCTTTCAACAAAGGCTCTGTGTATATACGTACATACACACACACATATATATATGCCTGTTTTTGGAGGGTTGGAGGCAATATTTTAAAAGTATAATGAAATTCTATATATGTGTGTATAGGTGTATATATGCTTTTTTCTTCTTTTTTAAAGCAAAAGAGAAAGAGACAGAGAGACCACAAGTATAAATGTGCTACCTATCTCACCTAGAAGAATTTCAATCTTCTTGGGTGTCCATGATGAGCTGGGTAACGCTCCAGCCCAAAGCTTCTGCTCAGAGACAATTTCTCTATTCCCCCTTCTTTCTGCTCTCTCTTTTTTCTATCCTCCTTCCTTCTGCCTCTAATCTATTGCAACTGTAAAGTGTGCTGGGGAGATATGAACACTTATACTCCCCAGGCCAATTCAGAATGTGGTTTCTATCTTTTATTGGTGAGCAAGTATTTCCATTCAAACCCAAGAAGTCAATATGGTTTCAGTCAAAAGAGGCTAAGAAATCAGTTCATGATGGGAACTCCAATTAGGAAACCAGCTGTGAATTAGAACACAGAGAATATTTATATTGTATCCAGAAGGGCTTAATTGGATGTTTCTGGGTGGCAAAACTGGCCCTTAAAACCTTAAAGAAACAGGTGGTTCTGTGGCTAGGTACAGACATATCCTGAGCTGCAAGGGACTTGGGAGTTGGTCTCCAAGAAAGATAAGCTCCTATTTATGATAATAGAATGTAAGATAATCTCCTTTTATTAAATGAAAATAAATTTTAATATATCAACTAATAGATACATATAAAGCTCAAATAAGTTTTCATTGCTTATTAATATTTTTTAATCATTCTGTGACAAAATAAGGAGCTGATATCTGAAGTTTGCACATGAAAAGTAATTTTCTGAATTCCTGTTTTTAGTAAACTGACCAGTCCTTTCTGTTTATAACACATGCAAGTTAAATTACTTTCTCAGCTCAATCATGTGGATGTTTAAACATGTACACATGTATATTTTAAAGTATTTATATCATATGGCCAACTAGGACATACCAAACTTCTCAATGAAACATTCAATCAGCATCTATTCATGGAAAACAAAATTCTTAGAGTTGTTGCTTCTGGGAAAGTTGGTGCAAAGACCAACAATTTGGGTAATTTTAAGTGTACTTGAAGGTGCAAAATTAAAGGTACGTCCTGATAATTTGCAGCAATCTAAGGTGACCTTTGTGATACAGTCTTGGTTTCAATTACCTTAAAAGGTAACCAGAGTCATCCTAACTCCTTAATCCTCATCAGCTGCAAAAATCATCTTTTCTCATATTCTGTATATTGGGAAGTTGGGGCAGAGGAGAGAAAGAGAAAGAATCCAAAATGTTAAAACATTTCAAATAAAGGATTCATAAAGGGTTTTGAACATCACCAGAGGAATGTGTTGCTCCTTTTTCAAAAAGAAATGGAAAACTTTAGAAGTTAAGTGGGAGGCTAGGAATTTGCATTTTCTTCCATCTCCGCCAAGCATTCCTGGCCTAACCTGTCCTAATCCTCAAGCATAAATGTGTCTATTTTAGCTTCCCTAAGGCACTTTTGCTTCTTATATTCAGGAATCTGCCTATTTTCTGTAGGGCTCTTGGCTGCTTTTTGCATCGTAGGTGCAGTCTAGAGATAGAATTCCATAATGATTGATCAACTATAAGGTTTTGCCATATAAGCAGAAGGAGTGGGGTAAGGAGGTCCCAGAAAAATGTGTTTAAGTTGAGCTTATGGGCACTCAAGCAGCTCCAAGAACCTCCTCTCTCTTTCCAAACCCTATTACTTCTTCCTTTTCCTTATTAATACTGGGGCTGATTCAGAAACCAAATTTAGCAGAATCTATGTGGAGAAGTGCATCCATTATAGAGCAATGGCCCAGGGCATTATGTCTTCTGTCAAAGTATTAGTACTTCTTGGCAGAAAAGGCACTTCAGGTCAAATTATATATCTAGAGGTTATTCTTCACTTGGTTTTCTGTTCTGGATATCTGCAGATCTGAAGAAAGCAAAAAGAAATGAGTGGAAGCTGAAGATTTTGAAATTAAGCCACTTTTAGTTTTCATGATCTACCTTCTGGAGGAAGGGTGTTGTTTTCTGGCTTCATACTGAATCATTATACTTTCAGATTGTACAAATGTCTTTAGAAGATGAAAAATTGTGGGGCTCTTTAGTGCTCAGAAGGGGAAAAACTGTCTTGGTACTAGAACAATATTAGCGTTAACTTCATTTCTTTCTTGATTTAAAAAAAATACATATATGTGTGTGTGTATACACACTTATATATGTATGTATTCATGTATATAGTCATAGTCTTACTTTCTACAGAAAGAATATCCACTTGAAAGAATATCCACTTGTTTTTTTATTATTTTGAAGGGGCCATAACCAGGAGAAGGATAACTCAACTTTGTCCAAGGTTGTGCAAATTTAGAGGCATGTTAACATCACTTTTACTCTTTTATCCACATAGAAATAATTGAGTTTTTCTAAAGAATAAGTCATTAAAATAGATCCCTCCAAAACGGCAGCTATTTCCTACCCAACTCAGTGGCTTATACCTCAGGGATACCCTGACCTCCAATTAAGGGCATATTTCAATTCCATTTTTTCCAGGTTCAAAAACTACTAGTTATGGCTCTAGATTTTGATGTTGTTACACTTAAACAAAAGATCCTGACAACAGATGTTCTTTTGATGGCTCAGCTCTAGGAGTCTGTTTACTTTTATGTTCCTATAGGAAAAGGACAGGGACTACACTAGTTTTTTCACTGATAATGGGAACTTCTAAATGAAGAAATTCCTTCTACCAATGAAGTTGAAAATCACTCTGTCTGTATCTTATACCCTTAAAAAGTTGTCTAAACAAAGATTTTTAAACTGTGGGCCACAATTTCATATGGAGTCACATGTAGGGGTTGTGAAATTATGATTTATAATCAGTAAATGTTTGATTTGTACACCTGTTTTGTATACTTATGTACCCAGGAGTCACATAAAAATTTCTCAGGTGAAAAGGGGTCATGAAAAAGTTTAAGAAGCCCTTCCTAACCCATTTAGAATTTAAATGACTCACCTAAGGTGTCACAAAGGAATTAAACCCAAGACTTTATTGGCTCCAAGATCAGCTCCCTATCTACTATGTCACAACAGATCCAAGAATTTCACAGAACAGATATTCAATAACCCACACTGAGTTCAAATTTTGATAAGAATGCAATGGTTTCAGTGAGCAAATTACGAAGTATTTATTGAATGAATGCTACAAACCTGGCACTGAGGTGCTTCCACCAGGCACACTGTAACATCATCACTGAATCAGCATATTGATTGCATAGGGAATGGGATGTAGGAAAAAGAAAGCAAGAAAGCAATACATTAAAGTTTAGTTGTAATAAAGTGGGGAGGGAGATTCAAGAGTAGAAAAATGGACTATGATTCCAGAGTATAGGTGTGTTCAAACTGACTGGGGATCTTAGATGCCTTCACAAAAGTCAAGAGGACAAAAAAGTCTCATTCCTGGACATCTGAGTGGTGACCTCTTGTTTTTCCTTACTTATAGCAGCAAACCCTTTCATCATTGCTTTGCAAAACATCCCATGTCCTAGCCAAGGCAGCCAGATCTTGCCCCAAAGGCACAAAAACATATGGAATACTAACAACATTTGGACTCCTTTAGCAAGTGCAGCAACTCAATTTAGCACTGGTTAGTGCTAATTAAACTATTAATATTAAACAATTAAGCTAGGAAGCTTCCAAGGGGTATGTTCCTTTCCCTTCTCCTTCCCTCTAACTTAAAAAGTTGATTTAAGGGGGCAGTTAGATGGCATGCTGGGTAGAATATCAGCTCTGGAGACAGGATGACATGAATTCAAATGAGAGCTCAGATACTTAACACTTTCTAACTGTGCAACCCTGGGCAAGTCATATAACCCCAATTTCCTTACAAATAAACACATGAATGAATGAATAAGTAAAAAAAAAAAGAATGAATAAATAAATTAATTAATTTGACAGTATCTTTCTTGGAACTTGCCATGGAATGCATTTATAGTGCTTACCCAAGCATCAGAATTGCTAGTTGCAATTGAGCTCTGACTTCCTCATTGTGATTACTCCTGCTGAAAGCAACTACGGCTTTCTGCATTTCTCCCCTTATAATCAATCTTTATACTATTTTACCTAAAGTTGAAATTCAGAGTAATGGTCAAACTAGAAATCTATCCAAAGGATCTTAGCAGAATTAAAAGTGAAGAAAAAAATATTTCTAGGACCCTAACTAATTCTTTATCTGCCCTCAGCCCTCTCTTCATCCCAAATTATCTGATTCAGGCATTTAGAAGACCTTAGGAACAAAGTCTGATTTCTTACTTTGTTTTGTTTTTTGTTGTGTTTTGTGTGTGTATGTTGACTAATCAACTGTCAGCTGTCATTTCTAAATTCTCTTGTCATTCTTTGTGCATATTGCAATGTATTACAAGATGATTTCAGCTACAAACATGCATATACAGTAAACTTGCATCTTAACTGCTGACAAAACATCACTTTTCTGTGCTAAATTATTGGAAAGTTTTTTAATTGTTAGCAGTTTGAATTCAGCTATTTTACTCTATTGCCATTTCATCATTTCTGAAGAAATCTTGGAAAATCAATTTTCCTTTCTTTCAGTATGGTAGAATTAAAATTCATTTCTGAAGAATTAAGAAAAACAGAAGTAATGAAATTGACTTTTAATGGTAACCCAATAACAATTATAAAGGAAAAGTGAAAATGATTTTCCTTTTCCATTAACTCATTAAAAAAATAGAATGCTAAAATCTAAACTGAGGTGAGAAAGAAATTTGATCTCAATGGGGTTAAGATCTTAAAATTAGTGATTTTTCTTTTAATAGGAGGATTTTAAATCCTTTTCATTTTAGAGCATTAACCCTTCAGTGGACTCTGCTACATAAACTGGAGGATTGGGTGTCTAAAAAACAGTTCAAAGGAGAAATATGTATTAAATTGGCAAGAAATTTATTTGTTCAAAATAAATTCAAAATAAAATTTGGTATTTGCTCATAACTGTGCTTAGAGATATCAAAAATGGACTTGCCCTTCAAAATCCTGTAGCCTGACTGAGCAGGCAAGAAATTAAAAATAAAATTGTTAATCTATACCAAGTTTCAGTCAAATAGATATCCAATTTTCTTAAAAGTTTTGGTAAAATTGTGATTTCCTATTTCAATAGTTGAGCTCTTTGGATTTATCAAATAAAAGGCAATTGTACTTATTTGCTTCTATCTATTATGAACATCTTCTCTTCCATTGATCAAAGTCTCTGTTCCTTGACCAGAATCAAATTGTTTTGATAATTACTGTTTTATAATAGTTTGAGATCTAGTGCTGTCATTCCCTTTTCCTTCTTACTAATTTTCATTACTTCCCTTGAGATTCTTAATTTATTATTCCTCCAGACTAATTTTATTTTTTCTAATTTATTGATATAGCATTAAACATAAATTAATTTAAGGAAAATTGTCATTTGTAGTATTTGTCGTCTACAAAAGATATGCTTACTTTTTTCTGCATTTTTGTAAGGTCTTTTTGCTCTAATACATGGTAAATTTTTGTAAAGTGCTATGCAAAACTATGAAATGTGTATGTTCCTTTCTATTCCCATTTAATAATCTCCAGAAATCTATCACATCTAATTATATATACATATATATATGTACATATATATATATACATACACACACATTCAGATCCTTTACTTCCTTCTTGTTTATTTTTTTGTTTAGACTTATCTAGGTCTGTCAGTTACTCCCAATGTGATGTTACTATTTCTTCCTGTAACTCATTTAAGTTTTTCTGTAAGTACTTTTATTACCATGCTATGCCAGGCATATATGTTTAGTATTGATTTTAATTCACTGTCTATGGTATCTTTCAGGAAAATGTAATTTCCAAGTTCATCTCTTTTAATTAAATCTATTTTTGCTGTTGCTTCTGAAAACATGATTGCTGCCTCTGCTTTTTCAACTTTAACTCTGTATTTCTTGTGCCAAGATGTTCATTTTCTTCCCAATTCCTTCTTTCATCACTCTCTCTTTTTTTCAAATTCACTCCTTATTGCTTTCATTTTTTACAATTATTTCCTTTACTACTCTCATTTCATTTATAAAATCATTTCTTTAAGGCTTTGCTTGTAGATGTTTTGATTATTTTTCTTCTAGATTCTTGTATAAAGTATCCATATTAGCACAATAGCTTTTTATAGTGGGATTCTTTTTTGTTTGTTTTCTTGCTTGTTTTTCTGCCTTGATTTCCTGACTTCAGTCTTAGGCTAGGTTCTATGCATTTTGGAAGGGAATGTTTGTATTATGTTTGATCCTCTTTTATGTCATCCTGAATTCTGTGGACACTTTCTCAGGAACTGAGTGTTGTGTTATTCAAGAATGTCAGAGATAGCTCAGGTTGGAGAACTGCAAATTTTCAGTTTGCATTTAAAAAAAAATTCATATAGTATAAAATCTGAACACAGCCCTCTTGCTCTGAGCTCTGCAAATTCCTAACCTGAGTTGCAACTACTGGTTGGCAGTTCAGTAGACTACAATTAGACTCAGCCACTATTAAGCAGCTAGAAAGCACTTCAGGTTCAGAACACATAAATTATGACAGAACCACAGATTCTCCTTTGATATGGGCTTCATGCCCTGATTATTCCACTATAGATTTTACATACATTAGAGACCACATCTGAAATCCAAATCTTCTCCCAGAGTCAGACACCAAACTGCTGCTGGTTTCTCTACTTGCTTTTCATTCAATATACCATTTACAACCTGCTACTATTCCTTGCCCTGGACCACAATTTCTAGGTTTAGGTCCCTTCCACAGTTTATACTAGATCTGTAATCCAGCACTGGGCAATAAATGACAAAGCTGACAGCTTTGTTCCTGCTACCTGTACAAAGTCAGTCACCTTTGTGTGATAGCTGGGACTTCTTCTGTCCTTTGATTGTAGCTCTAAGTCCCTTCACTGGAGTACGCCTCACTCCTTGCTAGTTTACTCTTGGCTAGGTGTTATCCTCCTTGTGTATAGATTCTTTATGTCTCCCTCTGCTGACCTGGGATAGAAAAATGACTCACTGTGATTTTTTTTCTTGGATATCCTAATTAGGACTTTGTCTACTATGTTTTCTGAATCTTTATGAAGTATTTGTGAGGGAGAACTCAGTTGTACTGCTTCTTCCTAGTGACATCTTGGTTGGTTTCCAAGGACAACAGGTTTCTAAAATGAGAACAATCATGATTGAGTAGAAAGAGTCCTACATTTGTCAATAGTACTCCTAAATTTAAATAGTAGCTCTCACACTTATTAGTTATATGACCATGGGCCAGGCATTTAATATCTCTTGAGACTATTTGTTCATCTATATAATAGGAATTATAATGCTGACATTATCTAGCTGGGCTATTGTGATAAAGGTATTTTGTAAATTTAAAGTGACTTGTAAAAATTAATTATCTAATTATCATCAAAGAACCTGTATGTTGTGGGCCACCTAGATGGCACAGTGGATAGAGCACTGGGCTTGGAATCAAGAGGACCTGAGTTCAAATCCAACTTCAGATACTTAACACTTCCTTGCTGTGTGATCCTGGCCAAGTCACTTAATCCCAATTGCTTCACAAAGAAAAAAAAAAGAAATTAAAAATAACCAGTGTGTTGTGATACAAAATGGCAGTGAGAGATTACAGAGATGTACTGCTTGTTAGTCTTAAGAACCAATCCAGCTATCCAGAGCACCAGTATCATTGGCAGGGACCAATATTCCCCTTAAACAATAATGCTAATTATAATAACAGTAGCAAACAATTATATAACACTTTATTTTGTGCACCTGTGCCTCATTTGATACTCATAAGAAATAGCATGTCTGTTGCCATGGGAGTCATTGGTTGGTTCACTCACCATCTTTAGCAATACTCACAAGTATGGGCCAAGTGAAGCTTTAGGTTTAAAAAAAAACCTAAAATATTTCAAGTTTGCCATAAAAAGTTTATATTCTGATGAAGACCTTTCTTATCTCTAATTATAACCAATTATTCACCTTCTCTGTGATAGACTGGTCCACCAGAAAGTAATCCCCACAAAGATTCATGCTCCCAATTCTCAGTACCTATTCATGATCTTGGTGATGGCTCTAAATGGAATCTCTAATCAGATGAAGTTGGGAAGATATCAGTTCCAGGCACTTCCAGGAGAACTCAGTAACCAGAACCAGACACAAAATGGTCTAGGCTTGGCTCAAGGTCAAGCACTGTGTCAGTCTCTTTAATATATCCTATATGTTTTGGAGACCAGAATATCCTGGGGTCTTTGGGTCAATATCCTTCATTCACAGTTATTCACAGGCTACTTTTGAGGCCAGGGTGATCCCTATTTACATCTAATTACCTGAGCCATGTCTATATTAGAGAAACTTCAATAAGAAATGAGGCCAAGAGAAAGGAATATCATATTAAATAAGATTCTCACAGTTCCAAAATATACTTCCTTCCTCTGTTACTTTACTGCTCCATTGACTTTTCTATCTCTCACATTTAGGAAGATGAGATTTCATAACATTGTGGGTTGTTCCAACAGGTTTTTTTTCATATTTTAATAATATTTTATTTTTCCAAAGATAGTTTTCAACATTCACCTTTGCAAAATCTTGCGTTCCAGATTTTTCTTCCTCTCTCCTCCCTTACCCAAGACAGCAAGCAATCTGATATAAGTTAAACATGTGCAATTCCTCTAAACTTATTTCCAAATTTGTTATGTTGCACAAGAAAAGTCAGATCAAAAGGGAAAAACATGAGGAAAAAAAAAACAAGTACACAAACAACAACCAAAAAAGATGAAAATACTATGCTTTGAGCCACATTCAGTCTCCATAGTTCTCTTTCTGCATGCAGATGGCACTTTTCATCACAAATCTATTGGAATTGAAGTGGAGTCAAGATGAAGAAGCAAAGGCAAGAACTTGCCCAACCTCTCCCAAATCGCTCCAAATTCCTTTAAATAATGATTCTAAATTTTAGAGCATCAGTACTCCCAAAAAAGACAGAGTCGAACATTTTCCAGCCAAAGGCAACTTACAAGTCTGTTGGAATTGCCTTGAATCACCTCACTGCTGAAAAGGGCCAAGTCCCTCACATCCAACTGTTTCTTTACATAGCTTAATACTAACTTCAAGTATACTCAAACAATATGTAAACACTCCATAATACAAAGTCAACATTGAATAATACTTCATAAGAATATGAGGAAAGTTTTCATTGTCATAATTTGTAAGGAAATGGAACCCAAATAAAATAGCAACCTTGGAGTTTTCCATCATACACAAGTCTTAGGTAAGATAACAAAATCCTTCCTATATGTAATGAGGAAAGTAGCATGTTGAACAAACTTGAAGTCAGGAACAGAAGAGTTCAATTCTCCTTGGCAGATGACCAATCCTGCACAAATCAATTAACATCTTTGCACCTCATTTTCCTCACAGAGAAAATGAATTTATTGAGTTTGATGGTCTTTAGCAGTTATATAGTACTTCAAGTTTTGTAAAGTGTTTTACATTTCATCTCATTTGAACCTCACAATAACTCTGTGACCCTGGTACTATTATTATTTCTTTTTTAAGCTTGAGAATACTTCAACAGATAGGTTAAATGACTTGTCCAAAGTCACACAACATATTAAGTGTCTAAGACCAGATTTGAACCCCTTGCTAAGTCCAGATCATTGCTCAATCCACTGTGCCATCTAGCTGCCTCTCTTAGTTCTGTGTTGTTACATCCACCTATAAACTAAATATTCATAAAACTCATTACCTAATTTGACTAAGAAATCTCCCAGAGAGCCCCCAGGCTCCGCTTCTGATTTCTCTAGGACCAGTGTCTGATTTCTTTTGAGGACTGAAGCTACTTTCTCATATAGCCTTGACACTTTTCTTTGGCTAGTTTTGGCTCCTGTACTTATGATTTCCACTTAAATATTGAGGTTTATTGAGTCCTAATCTTATAGGAGGAAGACTCAAAAATTTTAGTTTTGCTAAGGCACTTCTTAACATTATCATATGCCCTGAAATTGACCTCTCAAGTCTGCACTACAATTTAAAAAGTGGGGAAGAGCTATTTTTCAAATGGGTATTTATAATCTCTGCGAATTTTTCAGTCCAGAACTTCAGTGATTTCAGCCTCTTTTTCTTAATACTCACACAGACAGTAAGTGTCTGAGGTTAGATTTAAACTTGGATGTCCCTATCTCTCAGTAGTGTCCTCTATCCACTGGGCCATCTAGCTATCTCTCCAATTGGAAATGTTAACTATAACTCTAAGGAATATAAAATGAGAACTAGTCAAATTCCCACTAGCCAGGGGAATAGTAGTTTTCAAACAATATGAGTTCCCAGGAGGCATTAAAGAAAGAGTAGAAATAATGGAGAAATTAATGAAGGCACAGGATTAATTAATTCATAGGATTTTAAGTATTAGAAAATTTGCTGATGCAGAGAAGAAAAGTAAAATCCACTCTCAGATATGAGGTTCACTTGGTGACCTATAAAATTGCAAATCGTTCCATTCCCAGGATGCTTGATGACAAAGGCTACAAATGCCCAAGAATTTATTTAGCTACTACTTTAAGTTGTAGACTCTTTCAATAGTGAATCTCACCAAACCTGACACAACATATAAACTGAGTTACTTTTAGAGGTTTTACATAGTCAACCTTTTCATGTCAAGTGACAAGTTTCCCATTAATCAAGAAGAGTTTTCACTCAAAATCCCCTTAACTCATTTTATACAGCTGTTTCTAAGATCAGAATTCAAGAGAAAATGTCATGGGACATTATATAGAGATATAATTGGATAAACACATTTAAAGATGGCAAAAGATGGGGAAAACCTAAAGATGGGAATTTCTTCTACTTCTTAAGGAATTCACAAATAAATTTAGAGGTTGTTTATTTAGACATTGGTTTTAGCATATTCCTCTGGGTTTTAAATTCATAGGGTCATAGTTTTGAAGCTATAAGTGACCTTAAAATTCATCTAATTCCTTGATTCTAGTCCTGTGACTAGTGGGGATGATTGAGTTAATTGATTTCTCCAGTCAATTCCTTCTGAGTCATGAACACAGAATTCTGTTCTGCCACTCTTGCATAAGAAACGATAAGTCTTTATGGTTTTCAGGAGGGGGGAAGTCAAGACATGACTCCTTGTTCCTTTGGGAGTTTTCTGGGTTTTTTTTTTTTTTGTTTTTTACTGTATGTTTAAAACTAGAATAACCTCAGAAGAGTGAGGACACAATAGTAATAATAATTCATGTTCCAGTAACCCTTGAAGTTTTCCAGATGATTCTCCTCCCAACAACCCTAAAAAGTAGCTAGGATGAGAATTATTATTCTAATGATCCTCTGAACTGAGACTCGGAAACATTAAGTGCCTTTTCTAGGATCATTCATAACTTTTCAATTTTGACTGCAAATCTGGTATCTTGACTCCAAAATTGGTGTTCTTTCTAGGGTGCGCCAAAATCACAGATTTTCAGAATTAATTCAACCCATACTTGAAGAAAAATCATTTCTCCAGTAACCCTGACATGTGTCCATCCACTTTTCCTGAATACTTCCAATGAGGAGTAATTTAGTCTCTTCCAAAGCATTATACTTAGAAATGTGGTTATAATATTTAACAACCAGTTCTTCGGAAGGAAAAAAAGTGCCAATGACAGATTATTAAATCTGTATCATTAATATTTTTCCATCACTTTCTTTTTTTTTTTTTTTTTTTTTTTTGCTTTTTGCTGAGGCAATTGGGGTTAAGTGACATGCCCAGGGTCACACAGCTAGGAAGTGTCTGAGACCAGATTTGAACTCAGGTCCTCCTGACTTCAGGGCTGGTGCTCTAACCACTGCGCCACCTAGCTGCCCCTCCATCACTTTCTTAAATCTAAATCATAAAACAAACAACAAATCAAGTCCAGATTTATAGTTTCGCTAATTTCTAGGGTATAAAATACTCACAACTAAAAATTTAACAATAGGCTCTTTGAAATCTGGGCTTATTCCAGCACATCCCTGATTAAATTCCATTTTTGAAAAAAATTGCCCTTTAGGAAAAAAAACAAAAACAAAAACAAAACTGAAATCAGCATCTCTGCAACTTTTACCCATTCCCATGCATAATTCTTTAGCTACTAAGTGAGGACGTCAGCGAATTAGGTCATTTTTTTTCAATTTTTGATTACTGTTTTTGTTTGTCTCATTTTTCTTTTGGAAGTAGTTCCATTCCAATTGATTAAAGAATTCAGTAGCATTGTATGATTTACATTCTGTCTATGCCTCTCTTCCTGCCCCTCCCCTCCATAATAACAAATGACTCACAATAATGACTTTCCCTTTTAATATTTTTATTTTCCCTATTTACATGTAAAACAACTTTCTCACATTAGTTTTTAAAATTTTGAGTTCTAGATTATCTCTTTCTCCTTACTTCCTCTGCATTGAGAAGGTCCATGTGAAGTTGTGTAAAACAGTACTGTAACAATCATGTTGCAAAAGAAAACATAGATCTCCCTTCACCTCTCCCCAAAAGACCCTCAAGAAAAAAAAAGTTTAAAAAAGTATGCTTCGGTCTGTATTCAGATCAATCAGTTCTTTTTCTGAGTATGGATAGCATTTTTCATCCTAAGTTTCTCAGAGTATTCCTGGATGATTGCATTTTTGAGAATAGCAGTCATTCAGAGCTGATCATCCCACAACTTTGCTATTACTATATACACATTACATTTCACTTTGAGTTCATGGAAGACTTTCCAAGTTTTTCTGAGAGCATCCTGCTCATCACAGAATAATTATTTTTTTAATAAGGAACATAAATCTAAAAAACAATAATGAAATTCTGGTTCTACAAAATGAGTTGATGTTGTCCACACATACACACACACAAACACAAACACAGTTTAATAGCCCCATCAATTCTGTTTGTCCTTTCCCTTCTACTACCCAACTGTCTTCTGAGTATGCAAGTAGATCACCAAAAAAGCAACAAGAATAGAGAATCTATAGATCAAAGAATTTTCAATGAAGTAATACAAAAGTCTTCATTTTATACCTGAGGAAAAAGATCTAGAAAGGTGGAGTGACTTCTACATACCTAAGTGGTAGCCCTGCCTAACCTAGAGCCTCAGTCTCTGGATTGTACTTTCTTTACATGTAGATTGCCTCTCACTAGAAAGCTAAAGGGATTAGTGGAAGGTGGGGAGTGACATCTGGGAAAGTTTGCCAACATAGAATCAATAGGGCTTGCCAACTGGTTGGATGTGGGGGAGTTCAGAAGTCAGAATTAAAAATCAGCCAAATATTACAAGTTTATGTGTGACTAGATGGATGATGGTGACATCCCAGAACTAGAAATTAAGAGAGGGGGATAGATTTTAGGGGAAATGAGAGGTGTTCACTTTTAGGTATTGCTTCAAGCATCAGCAGGATGCTGAGATGGAATCATCTGGCAGGAAGTTCTAGGGAGAGATTGGAGTGAGTCAGATTTTGATTTTGAAGCTGCCTGCATAGATGATAAATGAAGTCATAGGAACAAATGAGATCACTTGGAGAGCATAGAAAGGGCTGAGAATTAGGGCTAAAAACTTGGGGGGAAACCCACATTTAAGGGGTGAAAGAATCATAGATTGTTGGTGAAGCAGCAAAAGGGATCTCATCAGCTATCCAGTCTACCCCTTTCTTTAACAGTTGAGGAAACTGGGGTCTAGAACTATTTATTGATTATACAAGGTTATACAAATAGTATTAATTGATGAAGATGAAATTTGAACCCAAGTCCTCAAGAATCAGTGGTCTTTATACTATACCAAGGAAAGAAAATATCACCAAAGAAGTCATTAATATGGTCATCCAGGTTTAAAACCTCGATTGTCTGACTCCCTGTTCATCCTAGCCTCCTCCTCCCTCTTCCCCTCTCCAGTCCCATCATTGAATCACATCAACTCAGTGCTTCCTCACCCCAGTTGCCTTCACTGAATCATAAATACATAGTTAAGAGGGACTAGTGTAGAAGAATTATGTCTTCCATACTATCCCAGCCTAACTATTTTTTCTTAAACCTTTTTATTTTCAAAACCAAAGATAGATAGTTTTCAACATTCACCCTTGCAAAACCTTGTGTTACAAATTTTTTTCTTCCTTCCCTCCACTCTCTCCCTAGATTGCAAATAATCCAAGATATGTTAAACATGTATAATTCTTCTATACATATTTCCGCAATTATCATGCTGCACAAGAAAAATCAGAACAAAAAGGGAAAAAATGAGAAAGAAAACAAAATGCAAGCAAACAACAGCAATAACAAAAAGTGAAAATACTATGTTGTGATCCACACTCAGTTCCCACAATCCTTTCTCTGGATGTGTGTGGTTCTCTCCATCACAAGACCATTGGAACTGACCTGAATCTCCTCCCAGCCTAACTATTAATATCTAAAGGCCTTAATAGAGTTCTTTAGCAAATCGTCCTTTAACTTAACACTCAGAAAAATGGCAAATTATAGAAATAGCTCAAACACTTACTTACTCAAGCACTACTTACATAAGGCGGACACAACAAGGAAAGAACTTGATAGAGCACTTTAGTCCAATCAGGCTGAGTATCTTCTACCACAATATGGTCAAATTATGTGCTCCACTGTGGGAATGTATTTGGAGTAAGAATCTGTGTGGAGGATGGTGGAAAATGTTGACAGTCCTGTCCTGGTCCTTCCCTTATTAGGTAATTTCACAAGGATAATGTTGGGATTGTTTTCAGGAACAGTTATGGTTTGAAAAAAAAATAACTCCAATGGACATCATAATGGTGTAAGTGAAAGTTTGATGGCCCCATAAATTTTCATCTTCTTAAAAAGTTGGAAGGCATTACCTTGCCCTTAAAAACCACATCTGCTGGCCTCTCTACATTGACTAGTATTCTTTTCTTATACAGAAGTTATTTACTCTAAGATAGCTATCTACTATAGCTTCCAGTTTGCCAAGTTCCAAACAGCTTCCAAATTTTCCTAGTGGAATATATTAGGTGATATCCCAGGAGCTACACATCTAAATTTATTGGAAATAAGATAGTTTCCTCTCTCCTCTTCCTTCAATTACTTCAGCTCTTCATATAAAGTTTTAGGAGGGTGAGGCATTTACATATATATATATATATATATATATATATATATATATAAGATCATATAGTCTGAGAGTATTCAGTAACCCATAGATGCAATAGTAGCTTTGATATTCACGTGAGTCTATTCTGACCCTGTTTAATCACCCATTTTCTCAGTTCTCTCACCAGCTTCTAACACATGAACTAACTAATTTGGAAATTATTTATTGTGGGAACACCTGCCTGGACAGAAGAAAGTACATTAAATCTAGTCTCAGTTAATTTTTTTCCATGTTGAAAATGGCACTACACCAACAAAAAGTACAAGACAGTAGTCTCCTTTAAGTGGCTGCTTTCAAATGGTTTAAAAATCATAACAACTCAAGTATTTATTTATGGGAAGATAGTTTAGAGTCCTGATGATGTCAAAAGGAAAAAATGTGAATAATGTTTATGGGGAGAAATGGAGTCCAGGTCAATGGGTCCCTTACAGGTTCTGTTTCCATACTTTCCCACCTGCCTCTCTGCTCTAACATGTTTCTGCTTTCTTTCTCTCCTAACTTCCTTTCTCTCCCAACTTTCCTTCATCTTTCCAGATGCAAGACGCAATGGGCTATGAGTTACCCTGGGTGTATTTTGTCAGTCTGGTCATCTTTGGATCCTTTTTCGTTCTAAATCTGGTTCTCGGTGTATTGAGCGGGTAAGCTGACCATCTCCATCTCCTCTTTCCAATGCAGCCGAGCAGGGCTCCATCACCAGGATCTTCGTGATTGGGACCCTTGTGGATATAGGAAACACCAAAAAAAACCCGAAATCTCTCGGTCCAAATAAAATCTCTCATACTTTGATGATATTTGGCTTCCAATTTGGCCTAGAAGGAGAGTTAGGTCCCAATATTCCTGATACCAGTGACTTGGGTACCCGGTGGAGCTTCGCCATGCTCGGTTGCAGAGTGTGTCTCACTAACTATCATTCCATTCTTCTAGGTCAATGATGCCGTAGGAAGGGACTGGCCCTGGATCTATTTTGTTACACTAATCATCATAGGGTCATTTTTTGTTCTTAACTTGGTTCTCGGTGTCCTTAGCGGGTAAGCAGTACCAAAGAAAACGTTACTGTTTTTCATTTGTTTTATTTATCCTTTTCATTCGTGGCTTTACACCTTCTCTGGGTCTCACTGAACCAAGTGAGACAAATGAGTCATTTTCAGGAACCTTTAAACAAATGGCCTCAGCCTGTTTGGGTAAAGAGCACAGATTCCCAGCAATTAATCTCCTGGTCTGGATAATAGACAATGGGGTGAACAGATGGCTTTGGTAAGAGATGACCAGGCTGCTATGCTATTCCTTATGCCAACTATGTTAGTACCACCCCAAGAAGCCTTTCCACAAGAACAGAATGCTCTTTTGCACTCCATAATGTGAAACTTAATTTCTTTTAAGTATTTGCTTTTCCCCTTCAGGGAAAGCATTCAATTGGTATTAGGGAAGGCTCACAGAGGCTGTTTCTTAACTATATAGCAGCCAGGGAGCAACCTATTTGCCAAAAGTACAAGGTCATAGTAGGCCTTTAAAAATATATATATATGACTTGGTTTCATTTAGCTTTGTTTTATACAAACAAAAATTTGGGGTTGTTGTTTTTTAATCAGCTACTAAAATGTTTATTATTTTATAGACTAAAGACCCTATTGCTGATGTACCATTTTCGTCAATGGAAAGAGAAATTGGTCATTTAAAGAAATAGACTATCTAGGGATATGACTGGTACTTTATAATTTCCCTCAGTTTTCAAGAGAAAGACTTCATTAATCTCACCCACTATAGTATGCTAAAAGAATGAAATCCAATGTAATTTTGAAGTCAGATTTTTTAAAAAGTGGAGGAAATGGGGTATGATTGGGGTATTAAATGTCCCATGGGTAAGCATCTGTGCACCTTGGGGAGCCAGCTGAATGTCTCCTCACCACCCACCTGCTCTGCCATATGCTCATACCAGTCATGCCAAAATGGTCCTAAAAACCCTTACTGATGAGCCTTTAGTTCATTGTTGCTGCTCTGTTGCCACTTTCACTGAACTACATCTGTGATGACATTACAATTATTTTGGACTCCAGTGAGAGCAATTCAGATCAGCTTCTTTTAGTAACCTTTCCTAGATGCCAAAAGACATTCAGGGAAAAAAGCTTGCCTGTCATTGCCAGCTTGTACATAAGTCAGGAGTAGTTACCACTAAGCCCCAGAGAGATTGGGAACATCACAGAATCAGGGTCTCAGAAACTGGGGAAGAAAATGGGCCAGCTCCATCCCACCCTCACTCCCTGTCTCCTCTTAGTCTGGGCAACTTATTTACAGATTGTGCTGGCCTAATTCCATTTTTCATTCCCAGGTGAGCTCATGAATAAAAGTCAGTGAAAACTTTTAAGGGGGAAATAGTAAATAGAAGTGGGAGGAAAAGCAAAATCTTCTGATCTAATGCATGGAAAGTGGGGCAGTTTTTATGGTTATGTTCTATATTTATATTCCAACACAAGAAAATATTTATGGGTCTTTAAGTTGACTTAAATGACAATCTTAAAACTATAGCCTAGTTCCACTCCATCTTGCCACCAGAATAGAGAAGGGTGGAAAAAGAAAGGAGACATTACCTATATTAGTAATTATTTAATAGAATATATAACATTAGAACTGGAAGTGGCCTTTTTGGTCCTCTAGAACAATATAATCATTTTATAGATGAGAAAGTTGAGATCTAAAGAGCTAAAGCAATTGACCAAAGTCTGACTCAGATTTAAGTGGCAGAGACAAGATTTGAAACCAGTTCCTTTGTCCAAAGACTCAATGCTCTTTCCAGTACACCATGTTGCTCTCCTGATCTCCCAACTCCCAACTTAAAGCATTCTCCTTTGTACCCACAAGAGACTTAATAGTGTTCAAAGTTGGAAGTTTAAGAATTAAAACAAAAAGTAATACAATTAATCTTCCTCCCTAAATCTAAATAACTATGGAATCTTCCCCCTAGAAATCTGAAGTTGAGAATAGAGATTAGATCATTAAATTTATTTCATTTTCCTGGGATCTTGCAATTTTCATCCTTGGAATCTACCTTTAATATAAATACCACCAATAGAGAAGAACCCTTTTTCTTGAATAATAATAGCTGGCATAATAAAACAGGTTGAGTTGAGACATCAAGTAAAGAAAAAAGAAAAAAAAAATCCACTTAAAGTCCAAAGTTGACCTAATTTCATCATTAGTTCTCAAGACCATTTCTAACTATCTGCATTCAGTATTAGAGTCCGGTATTTCCGATAAACTCCTTAATCTTTTAGTATACAAATCTATTCAATGATCCTTCCTGGAAATCTTAGTAGGAGATACCATATAACCAATTCTTGGTAGCACTGCTATATTCCTCCTGGTCAAAACTCTGCTCTCTAGAGTTTCTAACAAGACCATCTGCTCTGCCTGTGCCAGATTATCTACCTACAGAAGATAATCATAGAGGAAATTGGAGAAGTAAGAAAAATTGGGGAGAAACCAATTCTCTTTCCTGATTTAAGAAGGTCTCTAGCAGCTAATCCTCTGCTTAAGAAGCAGGGAGCTTTGCATAGACCATCTGGGTTTTCAAAGCTGAAGCCGTTTTCTCTCACTTTTTCTCACTGGCTGATCAAAATATTCATTTGCTAGAATCAAGGAAGTGAAATTACCAACTGGCATAATAGTCTGGGGTCATTTTGTAAATACTTCTACAAACCTCAGAAATTCCTTTGAGGATCAAAGGGCATAGCATAGCTACCAAAGAGAAATAACTCAGCTGTTTGGGACTATGGAAAATAATGAATTTGGTAAAGACCTAGCTTCATTATTAGTGTGACCTTAAACATTTAACCTTTCCTCTCCTAGAAAGTGGGGACAATAATATTTGCACTACTTATCTCAGGGGTTGTTGTTAGGACCAAATGAGATAATGTATACAAAGTATTTTGCAAATCATAATGCATTATGTAAATGTCAGCTATCATTTATCTGGCATTGATAAGGGAAGAGAGATTTCATGTCACATTACACATTCAATATATATTATATATATATGAGAGAAAGTAAGAGAGAGAGAAAGGTGTGTATATATGTACATATGTACACATACACACATATATTCATCGTTTCATTTGTTCTCATGATAATCTTGTGAGTTGGGTAAGGCAAGTATTTTTCCCATTTGACCCTTAATTACAAACCTTTGAAGAAACTTCATTTTCAAGACTTAAAATCAATTATAATGACAGGTTCAAGATTGTTCCTGAAATTGTCTTTGAAACTAAATCAGCTAATGTCCCACAAAAAATCTTCAACATTTTTTCTTCTAAAGAGCACCAAGAAAAAAATGCCTTCAGTTGGCAGCAAAAGGCACGGAACTTAGAATCTCTTTGGCTCTGTAATCATTAAATCTTTATCCCTCTGACCAAGATGACCCTGATATAAGAATAGAAAGGAAGAACCAATTATTTAATGAAGGAGGAAATTTATAACTCGTGGAGTTTTAATGAATTGTCATAGATTCAATTTGTTCAGATTCAAAACTGTTTTAAAAAGCTTGAAGCAAAAAAAGCCAGGAAATGTATTTCAGTTAGTAGGTATACAAGAGGTTTCATTAGCTTTGGAAGGAATTTCTGTCACTCAAAGCTCTGACCTCAGAATATGATTTAAAAATGTAAAAGACTTGAAAGCTGATCTAGTCCAATAGTCTATATAGCCTGGACTTTTCAACTGCATCTCCCCTTGTGGGTTTAACATTTCTAAACAATGCAGGGACTCTCAGGCCCATTTTTCTTGCTAGTTATATCTAGTGATGAATGTATTTTTTTTTCATTATGACAAAGCTCAGGGCTGTGACTGATTGTAAAACTAGCTTCAGTCCCAAGACCCAACATAGCTCCTATCAGGTTAGGGTTTAAATGTCGTCATTAGCTCAGGCCCCAGTGCAGAAAGATGGCTGGCATCCAAGTGAGAAGATAAAAGAGGCAGACCCTGCCATTCAGCAAATCATTACTATTTTTGGTTTGACTCAGACCAACCCTTATTTCCTTCCTCACTGTCACACATCTGGGTTAAACCATAGTTAGACCATTAGTCTACAGGAAGAATATCTCCTGCCCTTCCTTAAAATAGGTAATTGATTCAAGGAAATGAATTCTTAAGACGTAAAAAAGTTCTTTATCTTCTAAGCAAATGCAAAAACTTGCATTTTTCATCCCCCACATTTTTAGTCAGCTTCACTTACGGTTTTGGTTATATAGACAATTCTCATTCCACTTTATTCCAAAATTCCATTTTGTTCCAAAACAAAAATGGCTCAGTTCCCTTTACTCTAGTTTGTTCTGAGTTCTGGACAAGTCATCTTAACTCTTGGAGGCTTGGTTTATTTATTAAATGAAAGAACTTTCAGGATATCTTTTAGCTTTAAAATTCTGTTAGCCTATCATTCTTCTAGAGGCACAGGGAGTTCTAATTATGATTAGAACCTAAACTCTCTCCTAGTCTGGATTGCCTGTAACAAAAACTGGAATATTTAACTACTCAGTGCCCTCCTGATTCTGCAACTTGCCCCATTCCATAGGAAATTAGTTAGGGTTCCATTTTCTGTTAGAAATGGGAAAGGCATAGATAACAGGAGAGGGAAATTAAATAATTAACAAATTAAAATGGAGTTCTAGATGAAGGGCACTATCCCTTTCAGGCAGGATTGAGGACTCACAAGAGGAGGTTTGGTTAGCAAGGTACAAGAGATAAGGTGATAAGCCAGCATTGCTGCCTATGCTGCCCCACCATAGGCACATGAACATGATAAAGTGCTACTGGGGACTGAGGTGAGTTTGAGAGTTTCCATCTTTGGTGCCAGCTGTTATTCTATTACTTTTTCCTTAACATAAAAACTCCCTAGGAAAGTAAATGGTTGCTGGCAAAGAGCCAGAAAAAGAGACCATTAAATCAAATTAGAATTTGATTCAATTAAATTTTAAAAGAAAACTCAATCCAAGCAAGAATGTCTTTAAGGAAGCAGTTGAAGAGAAGTCATTAGAATGAGGGTACTCCAACCCCTTCTTACTTTTCTTCACTTCCTTCCTATCCTCCACACATACAGCCAGAAAACTGCTGTGCATCATTCTATCCAAATGGTAAATGCAAGCAGACTGCAGAGACAAAATACTCACTCTCAAAAATGTTTGTGATAATAATGCTACCAGTTAAGTGGCCATCTTGTTCAATTGGACTGCCCTTCCCTCTTCCCTTTTTGGATATCTATTCCAATTGAAACATCTGCCTATAGGGAAGAAATGCCATCCTATCCCAATAGACTTTTATAAGCTCTCAGCTTCTAGTTGGACCTTTTCAGGAGGAAGATGGGAAAACTAAAACTGCAGGTACCCACTAAATTATTCCTTAGGTTCCCTTGGAACCAACATGGTGGGAAATAAATTAACAATGATTCTTCTTTGAAGGCTGAAACCCTATCTTATAAGTAGCCCCTCATCCTTAACACACATGAACATATACATCATAGAAACACACATACACACACACACATACAAATTAGAATTCAGAAAAATAAAGCAAAAGAATTGTATATGGAATTCAAGTTAACAGATAATTATAGGCAAAGTGAAAAACAAATAACCATTTTCCCAACAAAATCCTAATTCCATTGAAATCACTGTTGTTTTAAAATTAAATTTATCTTTCAATTTTCATATTATCTGAGATTCGTTTTTTTAATAAATGATATTTTCTTGTGTTTGGAATCATTGATATCTATCTTTCTCTTTGTGGGAAAGAACCTTTGGCCTAAAAATCTCTTAGATTTAATTAATGTGCCAATAACCATTGAATGTTCTTAAAAATGGGGAGAGGAGAGTGCAGAAACTAAGATACTCCCTCTGAATGCCCTTTATATTTATAACCTGATTCACCTTGAGACTTCCTATGTTGCCTAAGTGCTGGCCAACGTGCTGGCTAGTATATGTTTAAAAGGGGATGAAATCATGGATTCCATCCTTTTAAAGCTGCTACATGTAAGGAATTCTTAGAGAGTGATACTATAGAAATGTCAAGATCATGATTTGAAATAGAGGCAACCTTCTCCATCCCTATTTAGACTGTTTTGTGAGCATTCTGGAGATATTCAATGCTTCTTCCCTAGTCATGTGACAAGAAGTATATAGAGAATGTATAGAGAGAGTATCTGTAAAAGGGGGTGATATGTGGGTAGGTTTTCCTGTGGAACCTCATCTAATTATGTTGTTTTTCCAATATCCTCATATCTCCTCCCCTTCCTGATTCCTACCTTCTCCCTCCCTTTTTCCTCCCATCCCACCTACCACACACTACTCCAACTCTCTCTCACCAGAGAGTTTTCCAAAGAGAGAGAGAAGGCAAAGGCTCGAGGAGACTTCCAAAAGCTGCGAGAGAAGCAGCAGCTGGAGGAGGACCTCAAAGGCTACTTGGACTGGATCACTCAAGCTGAAGATATTGACCCTGAGAATGAAGATGAAGGCATGGATGAGGAGAAGCCCAGAAATAGTAAGCAACTTTTCTCTATCTTTGGGTTTTAACATTAAAGCGTGTGTGTGTGTGTGTGTGTGTGTGTGTGTGTGTGTGTGTGTGTGTGTGTG
>JAJPUD010000574.1:527604-619547 GCA_023553655.1 Myrmecobius fasciatus
GTGTGTGTGTGTGTGTGTGTGTGTGTGTGTGTGTGTGTGTGTGTGTGAAGAGGTGCAGGGGAAGGAATTAATTGATAACAACCAATAAAGATTCCCTTTTTATGATAGCACTTGCATAAGCCAATACTGTTACATTGTTATCTATTCTTTTACATGTCAAGTTACATATCCAATCAAATGGAAAATTTTTCTATTTCACAGGATTCTCTTTTCTAATGTTTGTTGGTTAGGGGTGCTTCCTGTACTCCTATAGATAAGAATTGAACCTATCCTAACTGTCTGTCCTAGATGGGATTTTGGGGAAGGGTGAAGACAGAAAAGGAAAAATAGAAGCTCCTCATTAGCAGTGGTAGAGAACACAAGTCTATAAGACTGAAGTCGTAGCTAGAAGCATCCTTTCTTCTTCCACTGAGTGATTGGATGAATTTGCCAGATTCATCCTTTGGGATCAATTCACCTGAAAACATAAAACCAAACCTAAGTCAATAAACACATGAACAAAAGACAGTTGATTAATTTTTAAAAATAGATTAAAGATTTTAGGCAAATAAAGCCAGATTTGAATGAATTGTCTTGAAAGTCAGAGACAATGTCTACTGGTATGAAAAGGATAAGGATTGCTAACAAAGAGCAACCTCTGCTTTATACCTTGATATGGCTGGAATTTAGAAACTGTTGGCAGACATATTCATTAGACAACTTCTTTTTGGCACTCTGTTAAGGGAAAGGGTTGTCCTGAAAGATAGTGAGAATTACCTCTTAAAAACAGGAGCGTTAAGACCTCAGCTCATCCACTCAACAACTTTCAAGGCTGGCATCTTTATCTCATGATTAATGGCTATGAACATTTTTCTCAGTGTATGTTATTTTGGAAGTTCATTATCTACCATTTGTTTGACTGCCATTCACCATCTACAGAGAAATGTTGTCCCCTGGCCAGAGTAAGAACTTCTGTGATAGTCCATCTTTCTCCTTTTTGTCCCTTGAATGAGCTAATTCCAGGAACTGAGCTCAGACCTTAGAGTGTGCTGTGTTGCTATAACAAACTGTTCGTCTCTCATGTCATGGAAGACCTGTTCATTCAAATTCTAAACCAAAATTTAAAAATATAACATCTCTCCCCAATGTCAATTGATGCTTATAAGAGAGTTTCAGCCTTCAAAGAAGAATCATTGTTAATTTATTTCCCACCATGTTGGTTCCAAGAGAACTTAAGGAATAATTTAGTGGGTACCTGCAGTTTTAGTTTTCCCATTCTCCTCCTGAAAAGGTCCAACTAGAAGCTGAGAATTTATAGAAGTCTACTTAGGTAGATAGACTGAAATATTATCTCCAGTGCTTAGTGTGTATATGAACCTGACTGAGCCATTTAATCACCCTCACCCCATTCCCCAATCTCACCTGTATCCTTTATAAACTGAGAGAAAATTAGACTAGATGGCCTCCAAAGTCACAGTTCTAAATCTATGATCTTAAGATAATTTTCAAATTTAAAATCCCATTAGCATACGATTCTATAAATAAATGCAGAGGAGAGAAGACTTGGACCTGAAATGGTCAAAGGTCCATTGAACTATGCATCAAGTTCAAATCTCACCTCAGCACTGTCTGGGCAAGTTACATAATCTTTTCCTGCCTCGGTTTCCTCATTTGTAAAATGAGCATAATAAGAACATCTGTCTCCCAGGATTTTGTTAGGATAAAATAGAGAATACTTATAAAATGTTTTGCAAGCTTTAAAGTACTATGTAAAAAATAGATATTAGTAGTAATAGTAGTAGTAGTAGTAGTAGTAGTAGTAGTAGTAGTAGTAGTAGTAGTAGTAGTAGAAGTTAGTAGTGATAGTAATAATAAGAATAGAGTAGACATTAAGGATTTTAATTCCTTTCAACTAGTGTACAGGTTTTGTTTCTTCCCTAAGGCAATTGTGTTTTCTTAGAAGCAGGATGGGAATTATGAAGAATTTAGCCCCAGTCTTTAGGCTATGAGCTTCCTAGACATCAGTTGGATGTACCATTAGAATTGATACAGCAAATTTTGCTTTTGGCCCCTCAGGATTTCACCTTTGTTTTATAGATATCAAGCTTTCTAGATCTACTGGAGTTTGAGCTACTCCGGCTCCCTCAGGTTCAGAGGTCTGACACACCTGAACCCCAGTAGCATGCTTTTTCTTGCTCTGATACTGTCACCAAATGTGAGATCCCAGTCTATCCACCCACTTTTCTTTCTTTCTATCTTCTATCACCAAAGATTCCAGTTCAAACATTTATATTTTAGGCATTTATTTATAAGAAAGACTACACAAATTTAGAAATAATATAAAGGAAGGAATCAAAAATATGTATTAAAGAAATATATCTTCTCCCAGATGGAGTACCATCCAAATTTTCTAAACTGATCCTTAATGAAAGTTCCCCGTGGCTAAGTTAAACAATTTGATTCTATTCAGGCCAGAACATCTAGCCCCTTGTAGCCACATACAGAATGGAATTCAAATTAAAATACTTAGGTTTTGTGGATCAAACTAAATAGATCATTCTTCTAATCCCAGGATCATTTTCAGCCAATGAGGATGACTTCTAATTTGAATGGTGGATGTTTGGTCTTGCACTTGCTGCATAATCTTTTAGCTAACTTGCTTTCCCTTCTTCTCCTAAGAGAGGAACTAGGAAATTCATCATAAAAGTTTTCCAATTAGAATAATTCAGCCCAAGTCTATAACAGATACCTTTTCTTTATTTAAAAACATATTAAATAGTTTATAGGCAGCTGGATAGAGCAGTGGATAGAGCACTGGTCCTACAGTCAGGAGGACCTGAATTAAAATGTGGCCTCAGACACCTGGGCAAATCACATCACCCCAATTGCCTCATAAAAAAAGAAAATAAAATAAAAGAATAAATAGGTAGCAGGGTGGTACCCTGAATAGATTGCTAGACTAAAATTAGGAAGATCTAAGTTCAAATTTGATCCACACTTCATGGCTATGTAATCTTTGACAAGTCACTTAACTTCTGTTTGCCTCAGTTTCCTCATCTATAAAATGGGGATAACAATGTCACTTAAATCCCAGGATTTTTATGAGGAGAAAATGAGAGCATTTAAAATGAGAGCAATTTTTTTATTGTTGCTTAGACATTTTCAATCATGTCTGACTCTTCATGACCCCATTTGGGATTTTTTTGCCAAAGATATTGGAGTGGTTTGGCTTTTCTTTCTCCAGCTCATTTTATGGATGAGGAAACTGAAATAAATAGGGTTACGTGCCTTGCACCAGTGAGGCCAGATTTCAACACAAGGCCAGTCTTCCTGACTCCAAGTCTGGCACTGTATGTACATTGTGCCACCTACCAGCCTTTCAAGTGCTCTATGAACATTAGCTATTATTGTTAGTATTATTATTATTCCCTCAGATTGCATAGCTCAATGAAAGTATGAGCAGGGTTACCCAAGATGGACAGATTTAGACTTCAGTTGAAGAAAGTAGGGAAAACCATCAGACTATATATAGATATATACCAAACATATAGGTATGACCTAAATAATATCCCTTATGAATAGGAAATAGAGTTACTTAGTAGATTTAAAGGATTAGATCTGGTAGAGTCCCAGAAAAACTATGGACAGAGGTTTCCAATATTGGGCAGTTACAAAAAAATTCCAAAGAAAAAGAAGAAGAAAGCAAAATGGCTATCTGAAGAGGCCTTTCCAAATAGCTAAGAAAGAAGGAAAGGGAAAGGAGAAAGGTAAAGATATATTCAACTAAATGCAAAATTCCAGAGAATACCAAGGAGAGAGAAGCTTTTCTTAAATGAGTAATGCAAAGAAATAGAAGAAAATAATAGAATGGGAAAGATGAGAGATAGCTTCAAGAAAATCAGGGCTATCAAGGGAAAGTTTGGAGCAAAAATGTACAAGAAAAAAGACAAAAGTGGTAGGCACTTAACAGAAGCAAAAGAGATTAAGATGTGACAGGAATACACAAAAGAACTATCCAAGTAAGATCTTAACATCACCAATAACCATGATGATGTAGTTACTGATCTAGAGAAAGATGTCCTAAAGAATGAAGTCAAGTGAGCCTTAGGAAGCATTGCTAACAATAAGGCTAATGGAGGAGATGGAATTCATCTGAGCTATTTAAAAGTCCTGAAAGACAATGCTGTTAAAATGCCAGCAAATGTGGAAAACTCAGCAGTGGTCCGTAGCTTGGAAAAGGTCAGTTTACATCCTAATCCTAAAAAAGGGCAATGCCAAAGAATATTCAAATTACTGAACAATTGCACTCATTTTACTCTCCAGTAGTTATGTTTAAGATTCTGCAAGCTAAGCTCAGCTATATGTGAACCAAGAATTACCAGATGAGCAGGATGGTTTTCAAAGAGGCAGAAGCAGTAGAGACTAATTCACCAATCACCAACATTCACTGCATTATGGAGAAATAAGGTAGTTCCAGAAAAACATCTACTTCTGCTTCATTGACTACTCTAAAGCCTTTGATTTTGTAGCTCATAAGAAGTCCCCAAAGAGATGGGAATATCAAATCATGTTACTTAAATCCTAAGGAACCTGTTATGTGGGCCAAGAAGCAACAGAACCAAACAAGGAACAAGTAATTGGTTTAAGTTGTGAAAAGGAGTACAAGGCTATATATTGTCACTTTATTTATTTAACTTATATGCAGAGTACATTATACAAAATGCCAGCCTGAATGAATCAAAAGCTGGAATTAAGGTTGCCAAGAGGAATATCAAAAATCTCAGATATACATATGATACCACTGTGATGGTAAAAAGTAAAGAGGAATTAAGAAGAAGATGAGGGTGAAAGAGGAGAGTGTGAAAGCTGATTTGAAGCTTAACATCAAGAAAACTAAAATCTTGGCAACTGGTCCCATCACCTCCTGGCAAATAAAAGGGGAAGAAATGGAAACAATGTCAGATTTTATATTCTTGAACTCAAAGATCACTGCATATGGTGACTGTAGCCATGAAATTAAAAGATGTTCAATGGAAGGAAAGATATGACAAATCAAAACAGCATACTAAAAAGCAAAGACATCACCTTGCCAACAAAGATCCATAGTCAAAGCTCTGTTTTTTTTTTCCAATGGCAATGTATGGCTGTGAAAGTTGAGCATTGCAGAATCAACATTTTCAAATTGTGGCACTACAGATGAATTTTGAGAGTCCCTTAGACATCAAGGAGATCAAATCAATCAATACCTAAAGAAATTAATTGAAGCTATTCACTAGAAGTTCAAATACTAAAGCTGAAGCTTAAATACTTTGGTCATATGATGAAAATATGAGACTCATTGGAAAAGACCCTGATGTTGGGAAAAATTGAAGATAAAAGGAAAAGGGGCTGGCAGAGGATGAATGGATAGTGTTATGGAAGCTTTGAACATGAATTTAGACAAGCTTCAAGAGACAGTGGAGGATAGAGGTGCCTGATATGCAGTAGTCCATGGCATTATGAAAAATTACACCTGACTGAATACATCAACAACAACCAAACTCTTATCATAATGCAGGAAAGAAGGATAAGAAAGACTCAAGAATTAAAAAGTAAGAAGAAAATAGACAAGGTAAAATGCAGCAGAAAGGATATTAAAGGTAGACTCCATTGGAATATATCTATAATGAATTGCAATTAGAATTATAAATTGAAGAGATCAAAGTAGTCATTAAGAGAATATCAAGAGTTAGCCAACCTGTGTCTCTGAGCCATATTGAGAGCTTGGTATTCATCATTTTGAAGCAAATGCATAAGGGAAGAGATTGCAAAATATCTTCTTAACCTGTTTTATGCAATATAACAATTTTATAAAATACAACTTCCTCTTTGTGTGCTTATTAACTTTGTTGATGCTTTGATTAAAAGTATTATTGTGTCCTCCATAAAAATAAAATCATATAGTGTTCTATCTTCTAATTAGAATAACTGAAATACATATTCAGATTTGTGAATGAAAAAGAAATAGCAGTGGATTCTTGCTCCTACCCATAGATAGAGGCTCATAATTTCATAGATTGAGAGCTGAATGGAACCTTAGAAATCATCTTATCCATCATTTTCATTTTATCAGCAGGGAAACTGAATCCCAAATGACTTTCCCATGGTCATGCAAACAGTAAAGTAACAGAGCTGGAATTTGAACTCATCTCCATTGCTTATTCCAGTATCCCATACCATACATTGCCATAGTGATCGCTCCTCAAGGAGAGAGAGAAAAGGCAGGCTGAATTTGAAGAAGAACACATGAAAATCAAATTCACTGGTTGTTTTTTCAAGATGACAGAATCTGAAGTCTGATACATTTCTCTGAATTTTTTTTTACAATTAATGAATTTGCTGGCACACTATATATAAAAATAAGTTGCCATTTCCTGTCTCTTCAGTCAGGATGTCAGGCCTGGAATAAGACTAAAGTCCTGATTTGTAGGCAATCTGCCCTGTGAGATGACCTTAGCCATCTGCCATCTGTGGATCCAGGCCATCATGAAAGACCAGGAGATGAAGGAGCATAGGAAAAGAAAGAGAGCATCTTTAATTAATCACAGCTAGTCAGGATTATTTTAGACTGCCTGGGACCTTAAGGAGGTAACTAGTTTCTTTAAACATGCTGTTCCATCTTTTTCTATGGTAGCACGCACAGTACACATCAATTTTCAATTAGTATGAATAGCCCTTGGAACTGGGAGGGCTTTGTATCCAAGAGTCATCACCAAGGAAATTGGCCAAAAGGCAGGGACTAAAGCAGAGAAGGGACACATTTGGACAGTGTAATCTCAGAATCCTTTTGCTGCATCAAAAAAGAGAGGCCACCTGGGTATTTGCTCTTCATACTGCTGCTAAACACATTCTTATAAATTTCTACAGAGCTGATTTTTCAGTCCTTACATTCATTCAGTGATGAGAATTAAGCAAATGATGAAGTCATAAAAACAAAAGAGTTTTTTCCCCCTCTGTTTCTTTCTTTCCCTCCCTATCAACATAATCGAACAAGGGTATGTATTAAGTACCTATCAAAAATGCATTTGGTTAAATTTGACAAACCCTTATGAATATTACTTTCTATGCAGGATACTATGCTAGTTGCTGATCAGAGATTAAAAATACAGCCCCTACCCTCAAAAAGTATACAATCTAATAGTATTTGTAAGACATTTCTATAAATAACAATAGATATATCCTGACTACCATCTAAGCACATTAGACAAAACAATGTTATCAGACACAGTTCTAGGAACAATATTATAGGGATTAACAATTGACAACCAGCTAGAATTATAGGACAGGGAAAGATCCAAAGATCAGAGATCAAAGACTGGAAAAGATCTCAGAGATCATCTGATCCAACCTTTGTATTTTACATATGAGAAAACTGAGACCCAGACTATTCAATGATTCATTTTATTCCAACAATGAATATGTAGGTAAATAAATATACAATACACATATTTCTATATTAACACACATATATATGTAAATACACACATACACATATATTCCTTTCTGTAGCACAGTGGACAAGTGGTTATCTAGGTGTCAGAAGCAGACCCAATACCAGTACTCTTTGAATTGAGATTCAGTGTTGGAATAAAATGAATCATTGACCAGTTAACAAAAGCTTATTTACTTTACTTTGACCCAACAATCATGTAGTGGAACTAAGCTGCTCTTGACACATTTCATTTCCACCCCAACTCCCACTACAAGGTGACTCATATAGTCTTCAGAAATTTACCTGACTATGTGAATGAGACTTATTTTTTGAAATTTCAACAATTTTATTTTTAAATGAGTTCTGTTTTCTAAAAAAAAATTCTTTCCCTGATTTTATGCAGTATTGAAAACAAAATATTACATATTCATGTTTTCCTGAGGAAATACAAAAATTAATGAGACTTTTAATGCCTAGAGGTGACCAGGAACCTGTATCAAAGCAGACAGAGGCCAATCAAGTCCCAGGGATAAGTCCCTTTGTTGCCTTTTAGGGAAAATTAACCCTATTGCAGGCGTGAAGAAAGGTGAATGGTTCTAACTCATATTATGGGGAAGCACTGATAAATATTAATCTTATCACATAGTATTCTTTGCTTAAAGAACTCTAGGGAGAGGAATCCACCATCTTCTAAAGCTGAAGAGCCATTACTCTTTGGGATAGCTCTAATTGTTTGAAAGTTTTTTCTTACTTTTAGAGTCATGCTGAATAAGTCAATCCTTCCTTATGATAGTCCTTATGTCCTTTTCTCATCACCTTACCTCCTGCCCTCATCCTGCTCTCAGCATTGCCCTCATTTTACTCTCGATTAAACATACCATTCCTTCATATGGCGTGAAGTTAATGTCCTTTACTATCTTAGTTCTTCTCCCTTGAATGATCTCCTCCTAATCAGTCTGCCATTTTACAGATGAGAAAATTGAGACCCAGGGATGTCATTTTTTTCAAGGTCACACAAAAAGAAACAGACAATGCAGATTTTTATGTCTTCGAGTTCAATATTCTTCATATGATATTTTGCTACCTTTCAGTGTGAGACTTTGAAGTATTAAACAAGTTTTGGCTATAGTGTTCATGGCATTACTGAAAAATGTCTCTGGTTCAATTCAATTCAACATATTTTATTGAGCACCTATTCTATGTCAGGCACTGAAGATTTAAAAACAAAATCAGGGGCAGCTAGGTGGTGCAGTGGATAGAGCACCAGCCCTGAAGTCAGAAGGACCTGAGTTCAAATCTGGTTTCAGACACTTAACCCTTCCTAGCTATGTGGCCCTAGGAAAGTCACTTAACCCCAATTGCCTCAGCAAAAAAAAAAAAAATCAAATAGTTCCTGCTCTAAAGGAGTTTAGGGTAAGGGATGAATAGCAACAATTAATTGATATAATAATAATAGCATAAGAATTGAATGAGGAAGGGATGGAGGGAGGATAGATACAATGTATGATATGTTAGAAATTAAATATGTTAGATGTTATGATAAGTTAGAAAATGTAAACTCATACAAAGGACAGATAGAGTAGTGGAGTAGCTTCCAGAAAGCTCAATTCCAGATGAAGAGCAATCTAGGTAAGTTTAAGAGAAAAAGTGGCATTGATCTAGATCTGAAAGGAAAAGGACTTCAATAGTCAGAGATTAGGATTAATATGAAACATTCTTCTGAGAATCACATGGAGTGAGACTATTCCCCTACAGGTGACATAGAGGTATTGTTGTATGGCTCATATCCTAATGTCTTCTTCCAGCCCCATTTTCCTCCAAGGGAGACTTGAATTCCAGCATGGAGGAAAAGCAGGGAGTAGAGAGTAGAGACTAACCATTCCACTCTCCCAATTAGGAGTTTCCTCTCTTAGACACTAGGCTAGAATTATATTATCAACTCCTTTAAATATTATTAGTTTAGAACAGGGCTTCTTAAACTTTTTCCATTTGCAACCGTTTTTTGCCTGGGAAATTTTTATGTGACCCCAAGTTTATAGGTATATAAGTCAAACACTGATGATAAATCATAATTTCACGACCCTACATTCTGTTACAAGACCCCGTATGGAGTCATGACCCATAATTTAAGAAGCTGGGGTTTAGAAGATATAGTTCATTGATGGGGAAAGAAGGACCCAAGCTTCCTAACTAAGTATTGACAACAAATACCAGATCCACAATTTATAGACATATAGCAAATAACAAAGAAACCCATTTATCCAAGTTTATAATGAAATAAATCAGAAGAAGTATACTTATTAGAATATATACTAAACAACATAGGATGAAAAAGTTCTCTCTTTGGAAGCAAGGTGACTTAGCTCTCCAAAGACAAAGAATACCAGATCTCATTAAAGGGGAAGTTCTCAAGTCCCTAATGTAGCAAGCTGAGAAAAGGGGCACAATGGAGACTGTTAAGCTCTTCTTATGTCATCTTCTTCCCAGAGTTTTATTTTCCCTTCTGCAATCCAAAATGAGGTTAACATCATCTATCTTCTCTCTCAAAGTGGGAAGCAGATGCTGAAAAAAACAGAAAAGACTGATCTTCTCTTCTATCTTGCTCTTAACAACTTTGCCCCATTTCTGATGCTGACACAGAATACTGATCTCCACCAATGAAGAGAGAGTATTGTATGAATGTACTTTGGGACTCAAGTTTCATATAGAAACCATTTACACGGGGTCTTCAGTCTTCAGGTTTTGCAGCCTAAACTAAATCAACATATTGAAGGAGTAAGGATAGTAAATAAGGACTAGTTTTATAATTTTATTCATACAGGGAATTCCATCTAGCAATTTCTGTGCCATTCATTTATAAGCAGAGAGGAATGGTAGGTTAAGTGACTTAGCCAAAAATCACACAGCTAGTGTCTAGCAGAGGGAAGACTGGTTTCAGTGCTGACTCTCTGGCTGCTACATGACATCTGTCTCCAATGAAGGTTATATATCAGTAGAACTCATAGCAATATGATTCCAATCACATTTACAATTGTCATTAATTTAAAGAGCTTTGTGACCACTGTACATCCTATATAGTCTAAGACCATAAAATATTCTAATATAAGAATTAAATGTCATAATGAGTCTTTAGCTATGCACAAAACCTCTTTATTTGACTCATAAGCTCTAGGTTCGACTAGCCTACGTTATCATCTACTTCAAGGATAAATGCATATTTTGAGTTGTTTTCAGCTCAAACATCATTTTCCTTGGATCTGCCTTGTGTTAGAGTTGTCTCATGAGACAGAATCCCATGAAATTTTTTTTGCTGAGATTTCTCACGGACAAAGGAGTATCATTTAGTTTTCTTGTGTAATTTTCATTCTTGATGCTCTCAAGGTGAATTGGGGGGGTGTCTAACTCAAGCATATGAAAACTTCACCCTCACAGAATGGGAGGATAAGAGCATTTTGTTCCAATGATTGTGAAGGTAGGCTGAAGCAGGTGCTATGGAGCTCTTAGAGCTCGATCAGACATCAGAAAAGCTAAGGTCATCCACTGCATTCTGAGCCATTGCCAATCATCCTGCCTTTTGTCTTGCCATTGGACTTAGAAAACTCTGGAAGAGAAAGTGAGGCTGATGATTTTGTGCAACTCTGTCTCACAAATCCAGTTCACATGAAAGTCAAGACATCACATATAATGTCATTGATCCTTTTCAAAAACAAAGTATAGCAACAAGCTCATTAGAGAGAAGCACCAGTATGAATTGTGGTCACTCTCAAACTGAAGAGCTATTGTATTTTAGTAATTAGCTATCCCAAATAGTTGAGAAAAGAAAAAGGGTTAGTAAAGATTATAAAATTTTCTTCTGTTTATAACCAAAAGAGATCTTTATTCCTTTCAATTCCCAGCTAAGAGTAAACTGGAACTGCAGGCACATAGAAAGCCCTCATCGGGGCAGCTAGATGGCACAGTAGATAGAGTACCAGCCCTGAAGTCAGGAGGACCTGAGTTCAAATCTGGCCTCAGACACTTAACACTTCCTAGCCTTGTGACCCTGGGCAAGTCACTTAACCCCAATTGCTTCACAAAAAAAGAAAGAAAGAAAGTCCTCATCATAGGAATGGCTAATTGGGCATCTTCCTTTTGGAAAATTCCCTGACTAGCATTGACCATTCTAAGAAATGTAAATAGAGCAAGACAACTAGGGTTGTCCCAATTGGCCCCAGAGTCGTAATATCCAAAGATGGTAGTACATTCCTTTCCTAGTAATTCTCCAGCCCGTCATACCTACTCATCCTGGTTCCCTGCAAGTTCTTCCAGTTCCCTGCTACCTACTCTACAAAGGTTCTGTTCCTGTCTTAGGATCCATCTTCTCATATTAGGCTGCACTTTCCACCTATCACCTTCCTATTCTCTAGTCTCCTCTAAAAATTAAGGGGATTAGAGATATTTAGCCATACTTTCTGGGAATTAAGCTATTCTTTCCCCTAGTATGACTACAGTGGGGCACTGAGGTGGCCCTGGATAAAGTTCTGGCCCTAGAGTCAGGAGAACCTAAATTCAAATTTGGCCTCAGATACTTTCTAGCTGTATAATCCTGAACAAGTGAATTAACCTCAAGTGTGTTCCCCAGAAAAAAAAATGTGACTAGTGTAACTACAATCCTGTTCCCCAACTGAATTTTTCCTGGGTGCCAAAATTCTATGTTATGGCTCTGACCATTATCCCCAGGTGTGGAGGTATTGCTCTTCCAGACTAAGACAATAAAAACATCAGCATACGAGCTGTTGAAGAGATAATTTTTAAGTATACGCTAAAAAGGAATATCTGGTTATGATAACTAAGTATTACTTTTAAAGAATAATACTATAATTTTAATCACAGAATCTGAGTTTGAAAGAAATTCATAACTGCAGGAATCTCTTCTACGACATTTATAATCAGTGGTCTTCTTATTTTCTCTCTGAGGACTTTAAAGCAGAGAATCTGGCAAGAGTAGGTACTTAATAAATGTTGATTGGTTGATTAATTACCTCTTTAGGAAATCCATTTTGCTTTTAGTTACAGTTGTTAGGAATTTTTTTTTTCATAAGAAGCTGAAAAATGCCTCTCCACAACTTCCAGTCATTGACTGCAGTTCTGCCCTCTGGAGAAAGTAAAACAAGTACATTCTGTTTTCCATATGAAGATCAGTATTGTAATCTTCCATCCAAGCCTTTCCCCCCAGCCTATCTTGTTCCTTCAAACAGTCCTCATACTTTTTTTTTTTTTTTTTTTTTTTTGCTGAGGCAATTGGGGTGAAGTGACTTGCCCAGGGTCACACAGCTGTTACGTGTCTGAGACCAGATTTGAACTCAGGTCCTCCTGACTTCAGGGCTGGTGCTCTATCCACTGCGCCACCTAGCTGCCCCCAGTCCTCATACTTTTGAAATTTTTTTCAATGACATGGTCACCCATCTCTGGATATACTCCAGCTCATCTATGATTTTTTAAATCATGGCACCCAAAACTGGACCCAACCTCTCAAATTGAATCAGACACGTGGTCAAAGTAGATTGTACCCTTTCTGAATGATGATCTCTAAGGTTCCTTTCAGCTCTAAAATCCTGTGATTTTAGGTCTCTATCCTGGGCTTATCCCTCTCTTTGTGTCTTAGTTTACTCTTCTACACAGTAGGAAACTGAATGCTTATTTTATCTAATCTATAAAGTTCTTTGAATACTGTCTCTATTAAGGAAGCCTAAAATTTTAATTTTTCTTCCTGGATAGAAAATGAAGGATGTTAGAAAAGGTTATTTTCTCTTGTAAAACCAGAAGGGCCAGAAAATTCTTCTCCTTGAATAATTACTACATACTTCCATAGGTATAGGAAAGAGATAAGGCCACATAGACCACCGGCTCTATGGAACTTTTATGGGCTGTCTGAATGCAGAATTACATCCCTGTAAAGTGCCAGTCTTGTCTGACAAGTGACTAGTTAACAAGACTGCTGTTCTCCTTCAGAAGGCATGTGGTCCCTGGTGTGTTTCCTGATTCGTATCTGTGTAGTTTACTGACAAGATAGAAGCATCCTCACTTTCCATTTCTGCAGAGCCACTTTCTATAGGGAATGGTATATGAAACAAGGAGCTCTCAGCTGGGAATTAAGGATCAGAGGACTTTGTCTCCAGCATTGCCACCTAGGGGGAAAAAAGGCAAAATGAACCCCAAACCACAACTGCCCTGATTTATGATGGAACAAAGTGCATATGGACATCACGAGCTGCCTAAGAAATGCAGAAAAACAAGCTAGCATTTCCCAGGCTCCTCTTTTAGGCTTTCACTGTTGTCCTGATTTGACTTTTTTATACCCCGGACCATAGATGGTATAAGGAAAAAAAGAGAGAGGGTGCTGCAGCTGCAACTCTCTGGATTACCCATTAGGCAGAACAAATCCAGGGTTCCTGAAGGAGCAAAACACATTGCCAAAGGAGAATGTGGAATCATCTGCTCTGGTATTTCAAAAGAAAGAGGAAGATCTGGCAATAAGCCAACCATGAGGCAATTCAACAAATATTTATCGAGAACTTATTCAAGGCAAAAGACTAGGGGTGCAAAAATAAACATACTTGCCCCTGACCTCAAGAAGCTTGTTGCTGGTCTCTTACATGAAGATGCTCCTGCAGTCATAAAACATTGGGCTGCACTGCAAAAGACCAAATGGATAGGTCTCCTGGAAAATTCTTTTGAATCTCTCCATTCTGGTTTCAAGGAGCCTAAGCCCCAAGTTATACAGAAAAATCCCAAAGCACCATTCAGGTTCATGACTAGATTGGCAGCAGTCAGATTTACACAAACTAAGAGAAATAGAAGAGGAAAGTCCTGGATACCTACACACACACACACACACACACACACACACACACACACACACACATACACACTACCATCCCAACTCCCAACCTGAACTCCTACGAGCTTAGTGGAGTTGTACATACTTTTCATTTCTCCATTCTTCATCTCTCCATAATAATGACCTGGATCTGTCATAGAGACTTAATGCACTGCATTGTGTTTCCTAAAAAGGTCGAGCTGGTTTGACCCCATGAATTTAAACCCATTGCAGATCCAGCTTAAACGATTGCTTCTGCACTATTAGAGATGGGTGGATACCCGGTGCACCTCCCCCAACCCTATACTCACTGGGAATATTTACAATCTAGTTACCACTCCTGAGGGTCAGAAAGTGGTACAGTGAGTGAATAGAGTGAACCTTGGAGTCAAAAAGACCTGCATTCAAATTCAGTCTCAGACACTAGCAAGCCACTTCACTGTTTGCCTCAGTTTTTTCATCTGTAAAATGAGCTGGAGAAGAAAATGGCCAACCATTCCAGTATCTTTGCCTAGAATGAGGTCATGAAAAGTTAACTAAATAACAACAGCACAGTGAATTCTGGACTTCAGTCCATTTCAACCCTAGAATTTTCATAAAGAAGGAGACTGAGGAGTTCTAATCTTTCCCAAGAGACTCAAGTGATTCTTTAATCAGAGGAATATAGACTGTGTATATAATATATTTGATATTATATAAATATAATATAAACAGGCCCTTTCCTCTGTTTGGTTCGTTCTTCCCAGAACATCTTTCTTTTCTGGCCTCTACCCCTGACTCTCAAGGATCTCTTCTCTATGTCCTGACATGGGTCCTTCCTCTTACCTATTTCTTCTCATTCAACTTTCTTTTATTTACTGCCTTTTCTCATTGAGAAGTATGCTCCTTGAGGACAGGCAGTCTTTTTTCTGCTAGTATTTGTATTCCCAGAACATAGCACAGTGTAGGCACATAGCAAATGTTTAATAAATGAAGAATGGGATGTTTACATTGTATTTGAATGTTTATAAAATGCTTTCTTACCACAGTATACAATGCAAGATTTGGTTTAGTTTAATTTAGTTCTCATTTTACAGAGAAAAAAAAGAGTTTAAGTGACATCTTCATGGTCAAGCCGTTAGTGTATGACAGAGCAAGAATTCAAATTCAGGTCCCCTGACTCCAAGATTACCACTATTTCCATTATGTTGTACCCCAGTGCAGATCAGTGGTCTGCTTGTCTGTTCTTACCCAGTGGGCCAAGATTTCACAAATTCACGAATTCTTGAATTCATCTTAGTTTTGTACATAATGGATATTCAATATGTAATATAAAGGACATGCATAGATATAGTATATAGAAATGTCCAGAAAATAATTAAAAGGTTTTGAAATTGAGCCACTGAAGACAGAATAGAGAAACTAGTCATGTCTCCTAAAGAATATAAGACTGGGTAATGACTTTGCACCCATTTTCAAGATTCAAGGATTGAATCTTAGATGTGGAACCATGTGAGAAGGAAGTTCTTCACAGACTTACATGGCAAGACAAGCATGAGGAATTCTCTTCCCTGAAATTGTAATGTAATTGTAATTGGACCAGGTACTATGAGCATGCCTTCTCAAAGTAACAGAAGCTTCATGAGTCAATAGAAAACATTAACATTTACCCCAGTTAAAAATTAAAAGTAAGTATCAGAACAGCCAAAGTTAAATCCCATCTGCAGGAAGGTCAACCTAAGGAATACTAGTAGAAATACATGAAGTAGTTTATTTCATTTCAGATGAACAAAAAAAGTTCAAGATCTACTACCCAAGGAATCTTGCAAGAAAATATAGATGAGAATCAAAGCACTTGGATTTGTTTTGGGGGCTTTGACCTTTGCTGGCCATCATCTGTGGCATAGCTCTGTAGATTTCTAGCTCTATGCCACTAAGGATCCAAAGGGCTCTAGAAGCAGATGCAGCCCAAGATGCAGGCAAATAGAATCAACCTGACATTCCAGAGAACACATTGTTGTAGCCCTGTTCTCTTTGACACGTGAAAAAGTGTCAGAGCTAGCAGATATTCCAAGACACCTACTGCAGTAAAATGATTCACATCTCATCAAGTCTCACCCCATAGACTAGACAATATAGGAGTCATCAATCAGCCTACTGCTGCCTCCTTTATGAAGGCAGCATGAACCTTATTTTTTCCCCTGTCCCTGTGTTATTCAAGCATATTGTGCCAGCCAAGTAATACCATAATACATTGAGTACTGAGATCAGGAAGATCATGGTCCAAATCTAGCCTTAGACACTTATTAGCTGTGTGAACCTGGGCAAGTTAGTTAACCCTGTTTGCCTCAGTTTCCTCAACTGTAAAGTAAAAAAAATAATACCATTTACTCAGAGTTGTTGTGTGGATTAAACAAGATAATATTTTCATGGCATGTAGTGGGTTCTCTACAAGCTTCCCCCTTCTATCACTGCATCTTTTTTATGCTACAGATACAAACAACTATTTAATCTCCTTCATTCCCCTTGACATGAAACTTTTGCAATTTTCTAAAATATATAGTTTTCAAAAGTGTTTGCTGCAATACTCAAATGGATCTGTGATCTCATTTATGTGGACATTCTTTCCAAGGCTAGAGAGCTGATCCATTCTTATCTACCTATCCTATACAGTGCCTGCCTATGTACTTCCATAATTTCATCCCAAGGGATCTACTACACATGCTGACAGTCCTGCTTCCCTTTCAGATCAAGCAATTAACAATGGAACATCCAGACTATACATCACTCCAACTACATGACCATCTTTTCTTTTTTTTTTCATTCATGTTCTTCTTTGGTAACATCCTTTACTCCAGGTTTTTTTAATTCCTTGTTTGATGACATGTTGTAGTATTCACACCTACTATGTGCATCTCCATTACTCTTTAGTTGATATGAATTTTTAAATTTTTGAAAATTATACTTTTTATAAAGGGTGGGAAATGGATTTCCATGCATTGCAAAAAGATGTGGATCTGAAGGAGTTCTATGATTATAGTTATTGCTCAAAACATTAGAAAGAAGTTATGAAATATCCAAGTCGAGATGCCTATAACCATTAAGTTGGTATGATCTGAAGCAAGGTTCTCCATGCTTTAATGAAGAGAGCATTAGATACTCAACCACGAGTTTAGTAGGAGTGCTAAGTTCCATTCCAACCTTTTCCAAAGGACAGAGAGACTCTTTATCCTTTCTCCTTTCACAGTGATATAAGAAAGAGAAATTATTTTTTATAAATTATTATATTAAGTGCCTGTGGGGTTCAGAGGTGCAGTTACAGGTACTATAAAGTGAAAACAAAGGAAAAAAGAGACATAGTCTTAAAAAGCATATAATCTTAGTGGGGACACTAGTGAAGAGACTTCATAACAACTTCATAACATAACATGACATATGTATATATGTCAATGAAGTGATTAATGGTGCTCAGAAATATTTTAGTACAAAAAAAATTATATTACCTTGGAGGTGCTGTTAGAGACCATAGAAAGTTGTTGCCCACATGGAAAGTCTGTTGTCCTAAAGCCCTTATAGATATATTGGAATGATCTCCAATGTCCATAATAATGACCTGTGACTGTCATAGTACTTTGTTTTTAGTAAGCTGGCTCAAAATATTTGTTGATTTTATTTTATTTTTATATTATGCCATGGTTATATCCTAGATAGCTTTTCCTTCTTTCTCTGATTCAGTTGGATCAATAATGAGATTAAATATATTTAAAATATTTTGTAAACTTCAAAATGCTATTGAAATGTTAATTGTTATTGTTAACATTATTTTTACGACAAGTCAACAAACATTTCTTAAGTGCCTACTAGTTATCAGGCAACTTATATTCTAAGTATTGGAGATACAAAGAAAGGCAAAAGATGGTTTCTGCTGTCAAAAGTCTCAGCCAGTCCACAAATAAATATTTATTAAGCATCTGCTATGTGCCAGGCACCATGCAAAGTGATGTAATGGGGAAGATAACATAAAAAACAATTTTATACAAGTAAAATATATATAGGAAAAATAAAATTCATAGGAATTGATAAAAATCACTAAATGAAATAGTATGGAGGGAAAGGAGAAGAGGGCCCAGGATGGGCACTTGGAATACTCATGGTTAGCAGGTATAATCTAGGTAAAGATTCAGAAAAAGAAACTGAGAAGATGTCAGGAGGTAGGAGGACCAGAAGTGAGCACTGTCATGAAAGTCTAGTATCAAGGAGAAGAATGTTATCAAAACATCAAAGGCTGCAGAGAGATAAATAAGAATGAAGATAGAAAAGGACATTAGATTTGGAAATTAGAGATTATTTGGAGAGAGCAGTTTTGTTTGAATGAGAAAAAATCAGAAGGCAGACTGCAGAGTTAAGAAGAGATGAGGGGGAAAGAAGTAAGAGGCATTGAGTGATTGTAGACAGCTTTTCAAGGAGTTCAGCTATGAAAGGGAGGAGTGACATGAAATGATAGCTAGTTGGAATGAACAAATCACATTAGGATTTGTCTGTGTTTTAGAATGGAAAAGACATGAGCATTTTTGTAGACTATAGAAGGACCCAGTAGATAGAGAGAAATTAAAGATCAGCAAGAGAAGGGAAAATATGCTGGAAAATACTGAATGGAATGATATCACTTGTGTGTGTAGATTGGTTCTTGACAAAGAGAAGGATCATCTCTTCAAATGGGATCTCTTCATAGGAAGGATCAGATAGTGAGGGAAGGTTTCTGGATGGCAGAGGTGAAGAGAAAGGGAATAACATTAGTGCTCAGTGAAATATGGGGCAAATTTTCAGCTGAGAGGGTAGGGAGAAACAAAGCAATGGAGATTTTAGGAAGTCTACAAAACACTTGGAAAAATCACTGAGATGAATAGCATATTGCATCACTTAGAGAAGTGTAGAAAAATCGCCTGGATACAGTAAAGGCCCAGTTGAAATTATGTAACAAAAATTTGTAATGGATTCAGTCAGCACAGTTTCATTATTACCTTCAACTTCACTCAACGAGTAAATAGGCACAAAGGCAGGACACAGTGGGGAATAATCCAAAAGACTGAGACTTGGCAGTAGGATAAAGGAATAAGGGACTCAGAAGAGGAAGATAGTAAAGAGTTGAACTGGTTCATTAAACAGTCAAGATGGGGAAACAAGTAGAATATAGCTATTACAGGAGTGATAGAAAATGGAAAGACCTGAGGGGGGAGAGATTGGAGATCACAGAGAAATAAAGAACAAATTTAGAAGTTGCAAGGCAGGGGGTGAAGTGAGATTATGATCAAATAAAAGAATTTCAGAGTTTGTAAACATAAAAATGGAACATTTGTGGTTGATAGAAAGATCAAGGGTATGATGAGCTCAGTATAGCTAAAGTAAGATGGAAGAATAGGCCATGGGAAATTAATAAGTTGAGGAACGAGGAGGTTAGGGTGTTTGGGGGATATGAATATGTATGTTTAAGTATGAAGACAAAAGATTAATGTTATATATGCCTAATATGGAAATATGTTTATAAGGATTGCACATATTTAACTTATATCAGATTGCTTGCTATCTTGAAGAGGGGGAAAATAAGGAAAAGAGGGAGAAAAATTTTGAATACAAAGTCTTAGAAAAAATGAGTATTGAGATTGGTGTTGTAGTATGGGGTAGATAAAAATATTGTGAACTAGACACTAATCTCTGAGAAAGAAAGCATAGTATCCTAGAGGTCAATAAATAGTAACTACCAGAATTTTGATTATGAGATAGCTATGAACTGAGGGAACCTCAAAGAAGTTGGTAGAGGTAAAGTCTGAAAGTGGCAATGGGGAACAAAGAGTATCCTAACTATGATTATTGGGAAGGGGGGGGGGGATAGACAGAGGTAGTACAACCTGTATAAAAGGTTTTCTATTTAGAAGGGAGTCCTACCTCAGAGAAAGCCAAAAGGCAAAAATAGTGAAAAAGGAAAAGATAGAAGATAAAACAAATTATTACCCTATGGAACAGTCCAGAGAGCACAATTGAAAGGGTGGGACTAGCCTTTGGAAGTAGGTCATTATGGGGGATTGGGGTAAGGAAGATGGGAATAAGAGAGTAGTCAGTGGAGGATGGAGATTAGAATTTTTAAAATGACAACTAAAGGTTCAGAATCACTAGGATGGAGAGGGAATGACAGTGTAAGAAATAATTTAATAATTGAAGAATGAGATCAGGTAGTTCTTTATTATCTATAAGGGTCTGACCTCAAGATATAATTGTTCCATAGTATCAGACAGCTATATGTAGTTATAAATGCTAATAGGATAGAGGGAGATATCTTTGGAGAAGGTGGGGTGCAACTGGTATGGAATTGTAGGAGATTAAGGCCAGCTAACAATGGAATGGCGGATCTAGACTCTCTAGGATGCTCCCTTCCTTCTTGAGTAAGCAAAACAATTATCATATTATTTGTAGGAAACTAGAGAGTATAATGAGTGAGATGGAATGACTGGCCCAGAGAGGCTAAAATTCTTGACTTCTGATGGGCACAGAATTATGATTAAGATTATTATCACTGTGATTACTGATATTATCATTTCCCCAAATTCTCCTTTATTTTCTTAAATATACAATTAGTAGCACCAATGCCAGACAACATACCTTCAGTTCTCCCTCTCACCCACTCTACCAAACACTGATACCAATGCCTCCATCAGAGGGAGGCTTACTTTATGTCACAAATATAAGACTGAAAGAGACGGAATGGCATCAGACATTATCAGTACCTGCCAGTGTGAAAAATGATCATCTAGTAATGGACAAGAAATTAGCCACACATAGTATTTCCATCATTGTATGTACACAGAGACTGAGTTATATTCCATGGAAATGTGGAGCCAGTAGTTATAGGATATAGATAGAGGAGCCAGTAGATATAAGGAAAGAACCACTCTTGTCAACCCAGATAATGGTTAGTGTAGGAAACAATCTAGTTAATCTCCACAAGCAACATATATTGCTGTTCACCTAGTATCCCTTCCTTTTGATCTGACTCATTTCCTCAGTAATGTCTATAAAACCCTTGGCAAGCTTTAAAATTATATATAAATTTCCACTATTATTTTTATTATCATCATTATAAACCCACCAGTCTCCTTATCTGTGAAACAGATATAATAATACTTGCGACAGGAAGGACTGTTGTGAGGAAAGTGCTTTGTAAGCTTCAAAAACTATAAAATTATATGCTATTATAATTAAAACTTTTTCTGAGATGGACGTAAAGAACTTACTGTTAACTCATCCTGTCCAAACTTGTTTTTCACCTCATCCTAGTATTAATCAGGGACATTTTGCCTAACCCTTTTTTTCTTCATGCTCAAGATCTTCCACCACCACCCCTTCTCCCAACTTATACCTACTTGCATATAGCATACTAGGGTCCTATATGGACCTGTGACTTCACTGGTATGGGGGACCCCTTTCTTACACCAACATGCAGTTCTCATCCCTTGCCCTTTCATAAGTCCTTCACAGAAAGTCTATCCAGAACACTGACTACCTTGCTCTCTTACCCTCAAAGGGTCTCAAGGTAGCAGTCAAGTCATCTGTCAGCCTCATTATATGATCCCTGTAGCATGGAAGAAAGACGTACTGTATTTGCAATCAGAGCATCTGCTTTACTAGCTGTGTGATCTACGACAAATCACTTAACCCAATCTGACCTATATAACAGCTAAGGTTTCCTCAAGATCTAAATCTTCAATCTTATTATTATTATTATATATTTATATTTATATATGTTTATATTTATATGTGTGTATACACATATGTGATTTATGTCATACATGTCATGTGTATATGGTAAAGATATGTCAGATCTTTTTAATCATTTCCTATACAAATCAATACCAGCAATATGTTACATTCTGCTTATTATGCACTTTCCCTTTGGGTCACTGGCAATTTTGAATCTTCTGAGATAGTGATATTTTTTTACTCTCAGCCATATCACATCAGTAGGAGATTATTGGAATTAAATAGATAGCTTTTATGTTAGTGAGCAGTTTGAGATCACTGGAGTAATAAGCACACACATATACAAAAACACCCATAATCCCCTTCCTGCTCCCTCAGAAAATACTGCAGTTGAAATTATATGTGATTCTACCTTATTCAATCCCTACCTTTATGAATAAATGGCTTTTCAAAATAAAATAGGAGTAGCTCAGCCCAAAACTCAAGCTTTGATGGCTCCATACTTTAGCATATTACTCCATCAAATTGAAATACACATGCCTCTGGTGATAGCTACAGTGTTTTTAGATGAGATTTATGTTTCCATATAATAGAAAAGATTTTTCTCCTTTTAAATAACCATAATGCTTTCCATAACTACTCGACTATTAATCATTGCTATAGAGTGGGAGAATTGAAACCTGGGCAGCCGTAGCCTAGAATTTGCTTAAAAGATCTGTTCTTCATAAAGGTCTCTTTTAGAGATATGGCAGACTCTTTTAAAACATAATAATGATAATAATAATATCATGAAGTCTCTTTTGGAAATAAGGAGAGACCTCTAGGAGAGCATAATAATAATGTAATAGATGTTTCCTTTGGAGATATGGCTTTTTCAAAAGTGAACAATAATACATACTGTCTGTTTTAGAGGTAAGACATAAATCTAACCGTATTAGTTATTGCCTTACTCAAAAAGCTTCAGTGACTTGCTCTTGGTCGTAGGATCAAATAAAAATGAATCTAACATTAAAGATCCTTCAGAATCTGTGTACCACTTATCTTTCTAGCTTTGTTTATGTTATTCCCTTCACATAGTTCATATCCAGCCAAACTGAGCTGTTTTGATATTCCATATCCCAAATCCTTAAATGTGTCTCTCTGTCTCTGTCTGTCTTTCTCTGTCTGTCTGTCTCTGTGTATGTGTGTGTGTCTCTGTCTCTCTCCAATTGCCTCTCTTCCTTTTTCCCTCTCATTCTCCCTCTTCTTTCCCTCTCCTCAAAGTAACTTGGTATCTTGTATTCCTATATATACATGTCATATCCCCTACATCATAATATAAATTCCTTGAGGGCAAGGGAATGTTCCATTTTTTGCTTTTGAACTACTGTGCCTAGCATGGTGCCATGTAGATAATAGGAAATTAAAAATAGAGCAGTAATGATCATAATAAGATTATATTTCTGCTTAGAAATTGAATGTCCTCTCTTTAGAAGAGAGAACAAAGAAAAAAAGAGGGTCGTTGAAGCATTTTTAAATGCATAGAGAATAGAAGGAAGGCTTATACAATGTAGAAGCTTAATAAATGTTTGTTGAGTTACATTGTGGATTGAATTGATGTACTTAAAAATGAAGTAAAGACAGTCATCCTCCATGTTCTCTAACTTCACTAATTTACCTTCCCATTAAACATTTTTTCAGGTTCAGGTTTTGACCTTGTAATAATACTAATGGAATAATATGCAATATGACAATAATAATAACAACAGAATTAATCAAGGATGGGAGGGAGCAGGGCAAACAGTAAAAAAAAGTTTAATATTAGGTAGGTAAAAATCATTCAAGAATAAATGATAAACTCTTACAAAACATGGACTATATCTTATTTAACTTTCTTGGTATAGTGCCTAGCATGGTATTAAATGTATGTGTGTGAGAGAGAGAGCTTTACAATTTTTTTAAGTAAGCTCTTAAAGTTCTTATTGCTGATCAAGAAATGGTGCTTCAGGAATGATTTAGGGACAAATTCAATTCAACAGGAATGTATTAAGTATCTACTGTGTGCCAGGGCTGATGGGAACTGCAGACACAAAACTCTTCCTGCCCTAATGAGCTTATATTCTACTAGACAAAACCAGGAGTTTTCTTCCTACTCCCCATATGATGATAAGTAGCACCTGCAAATGGTGAATCAGCAATGGTCCTCCCCCACTTGAAGAAAATGAGGGGGATACTAAGGCTATATTAGAATAGATTGTAGAGATTCTGCAAGCACAGTAGCCTGTCAAAGTATTTAAGTATGGGATATGTTATTTGTTATCTGAGCAAAGCTCTCATCCAGCCTAAGGAGAAAACAGAAAGATAAAATAAGTAGCCCTTTCAAATCACTGAGTGACCTCAGAGTTCAAACTTCACCATCTACAATTCAGGAGTGCTGTGAAGATTGCCTTACTACTTGAATAAACAATCAAAGTGGTTTTGATCTTCTCATCTCTGGATGAATATTCTCCTGCAGTCATTCTGCCAGACTGAAAGTCCTTCCAGATGTGAGTGAGAGGGACTTAATCCACCACTCGGACAAACTATACAACAAACCATGCAACAAACACAAATAGTGATTGTAGAAATGAAAAATAGTGGAGGTGATACAATATTGTTATTATTATCTAGTATTTATATAAATTTTACCATGTGCCAGGCACTATGCTAAGTGCTTTACAAATATTATCTCATTTGATCCTCACAGGAACTCTGGAAGGTACATGCTATTTTTATCCCAATTTTACAGTTGAGGAAACTAAGTCAAATAGTAGTTAAATGATTTGGCCAAAGGCACACAGCAAGTAAGGGTCTGAGATTGGATTTGAATCCAAGTTTCCCTGAATTCCAGGTGAATAGTAATCCATTCACTGCACCAACTAAGTACCTACAATAGAGATCAATTCTACCTCCTTACTTTACAGAGATAGAAACTGAAACCCAGAAGGAAATAGTGCTTCTAAATTTCATAAACTTTAAGAATATAATGACCCTGAAAAGTGACATCATAGACAATCTCTGACTGAATACTTTTTTTAGTAGAGAACTTGCCTCCTCACAAAGTAGCCAGTTTTGTTGTTTGGAAATCCCAAAGACTAAAAGATGTTTTCTCAAACTTAATTGAACTTTGCGTGCGCACATGCGCACACACACACACACACACACACACACACACACACACACACTCTGTAACTGGACTCATTTATCCTCATTCTGCTGCCTGGAGTAAAGCACACTAAATTTAATCTCTTCCATGTGATATCCCTTCAAATATGTGAAGACCATGATCCCCTCTTCCATTAAATATTCCCTTCTCCAAGATAAATGGGCATGACTTTGAGTCCCCTTAGCATTGTAGGCTCCTTCTTTTGGACATGTTCTGGTTTGTTAATAGTCTTCCTAAAATATGATACCCAGAACTGCAACTAATAGTTGTAATATAGTCAGAGCAGTGTAGAAACAACAGATTATTCCTTCCCTTGTTCTAAATATATTCATTTATGTAGCCTTAAAGCAAAATAGCTTTTTTTTTTTTTGCAGCCACTGATTGCTCTTAGGTTACAGTAAACTCCATAGGTCTTTTGCACAAGAACCACTATTAAATCAAATACCTATTTTTGGACGATTGGTTTTTGACTTTTTTTTTCTTTTTAAACAAAAGTGAAGAGATTTAAATTTATTCCTTTTCAATTTTGTTTGTCTTCAATTCACAAATCCAATCTATCACAGTCATTATGATACAATAGGAAGAATATTGATCTATGAACAAAGGATCTGAATTGTAGGCTCTAATACTTACTAATTGAACAAATAACTTATTTTCTCTGGTCCTCAGTTTCTTCACTTGTAAAATGAAGGGATTGGACCATATCCTGATGTCAATTCTAAATTTATGTCTGTGCAACTTTCATTCATTGATCCTGTTTCTGTCCTTTGTGGTCAAAGAGAATTGTCTAGTCCTTCTTCTAAAAACTCTCATATCTCTCCTGAGTTTTCTTTTCCCCAGACTAATTATACTCATTTTCCTCAAGAACTTTTACTATTGCAAGATCTCTAGACCCTTCGAGATTCAGATTTCTAATTTTTGTGCACTTTTAAGCTTGTTAATGTCTCTTTTAAACTGTGATGACCAGAACTGACTACAAAATGCTAGATGAGAGATGATGATAGAATATACAGAACTCTTACCACCACCACCACTCATTCCCAAGAAGCTACATTTCTCTTAATGTTATCCAAAATCCTGTTAATTTTTTTGACAGCTATATCACTTTATTAACTCATATTAAGTTTGAAGACCATTAAAACACCCCAGTTCTTTTGTTTGTGGTTGTTATTTTCTTTTTACAGACTGTTATCTAATCATATCCACTTATCTTATACTTGTATAGCTAATTCTATATCAATAATATCTATATCAAGATTAAAATCTAGGTAAATTATAGCCACACCATTCCCTTTCTAACTTATAAATTCTGTTTTTTAAAAAAGGGATTAATTTGCCATGGCTTGTTTTTTTGTTTTTTTGCTGAGGCAATTAAGGTTAAGTGACTTACCCAGGGTCACACAGCTAGGAAGTGTTGTGTCTGAGACCAAATTTGAACTCAGGCCCTCCTGACTTCAGGCCTAGTGTCCTCTATTCATTGCGCCACCTAGCTGTCCCCTATGACTTATTCTTAATGAAACCATGCTGTCTCTTTGTAATTGCTGCTTCCCAATCTAGATGTTGAGAAACCATCTCTTAGATGATCCATTCTAGAATTTTCCCCTGGAATTATGTCAGACTTATTACCCTATAGTCTATAGATGCTGTTCTCTTTCCTTTTTTGAAAATAATAATATGTGTCCTTATTCATTTTGAATTGTGGTTTCCATTTTTCATTACCTTCCAACATTACTAGAATGGCTCAGCAATCACTCTGCCTGTTTTTTTCAATACCCAAAGATGCAGTTTATTTGCTCTGATGACTTAAACAATAATAATAGTTAACATTTAAATAGTGCTTTGAGATTTGCAAGGCCTTTTGCATATATTCCACTTGATCCTCTCAAAAATCCTGTGAAGTAGATGCTATTATTATTTACATTTTATAGGTGATAGAACTAAGAGAGAATAAGTGACTTGCTTAGAATCACATGGCTGGTAGACATCTGAGGTAGAATTGAAATTCAGATCTTCCTAATTTCAATGCTCCACTCTATACTCTCTGACTCTGAGTTTGTCATAAGCAACTAGGTTCTCTTTTGCTATCTCCTTATTTATCTTGTGTTTCAGCCCCTTGTTTGTCATTTTCCATCCTGTCATTTTCAATATAAAAGTCATTTTCCTTGACATTGAAATGAGAACTGAGCATCTTAGCTTTCTCTCTGTTGTCAGTTGTCCACCTCCAAGCAAGAGCTCTACCCCTTCTTTGATCCTTCTTTTTCTTCCAAAACATAGAGCTAAACAAATAAATAAAACCCAGCCCTTGACGGCCTCAGTTCAGTCTGAGCTTTAACATTCCTGACACAATTGTACAGAACTATGGCATGCTCTATTCATCCTGTTATCTTGACTTACTTCCATCTTCAGTACATTTCTTTTTAAAATTTAATTTGACTGGTGAGTTCCCTATCCATTTATATCAGTCTCTTCAGACAAATCCTATTTACTTCCTCCTCATTGGAATTATTTCCTTTTGTATCTTCAGAATTCTTGAGCATTTTCCATCCCTTGTTCACTGACTTCTGTAGATGTTTAGTCCAGGAGCTCTTAATAATCTTTCTTCTATAACCTTTGAAACCTGTCATCTTCCAATCTAAGATGAAATTATCATTACAATGAGTCAAGAAGTTATTAGTTACTATTCTTCTTTCAGCTGAGTAAGTTCCTGAAGTCTTCCATGACTGCTATAGGAAATTTTTTTTACCAGATTTGGATTCTATTTCCTAGAATCCTTATCTCTTTTCACAGTCCAGGTGAATTGTAGTTATTCTCCAATCACAAAATCACTCCTGGTTCTCTCTCTCTTTTTTTAATCCTACCAAAATACTATCCAACTTGCTCCAGTTCTAGTTCCTGGATTTCTTCACATGAGCATTTCTTCTTAATGTTCAATCCTCCCCCCCCCCATCTTTTATTTTTACATCTCATTTAATAATGATAATTGTAGTCATTAAACAAAGTTATCTCTATTGCTATTTTAATCAAGGGATGTTGGGGAAGGCCTTAAAATATATAAGGGATACTCCTTATTGAAGTAGAGCCCTCAATTATTTAAAGAAATAGCATTTTCCTTAATTATCTATTAATTATGTGATATATATGTTATGTAATATAGTCAACTATAAAGAATCATCAGTGAAAGATTCCCTTCCTTTTTCTTATTTTTATCAAGAACAACAACTCATAAAAATTTTGAGATAATGAAATGCACATCAGTTATTTTCCCTTTTGAGTCAATATAATTCATTGTGTTCCCTATTATGTTAACTTTGTTCTAATTTGATTGTAGTTTTAAGAATTAAAGTGTAGAATTAAAGAAAGTAGAGTAAAATAATACTGGGAAGATAGGGTAAATCCAGGTTGTAAAGAGTTCATGAGACAGTGGGAAACCACTGAAGGTAATTAAGCATGGAGGTAATGTGAACAGGTTTAGGCCTTAGGAAGATTAAATTAGTAGCTGTTGCTTAATGTACCAACATTCTCATGTTTATATTTGAATACTGGTTTTCTGGGCATTTATTCTAATAAATATAAGTGGTAGAAATTCCAGGATATCTTTAGGAAGCAGGGTCTACACTATGACTAGCCCTAATTAACAAACCCAAAGCCTGTCTCTGAATACCATAAAAAGGATGATATAAACCCTAGACCCAGATCAAAGAGAAGATAAAAAAACAGATCAAAAGTGGTTAAAGAATATTTACAATTATACTGGTAAGTATCTAGCATCTCTTGTTTGCTATTCACATAATAATCCTCTTTTCAACTACTTACTGAAGAGGTGGAAAAATATTAATGATATGTTTAATGGGGTAGTTTTAGCTTAAAAATTCCTATTTATACACTCCATCTCACAGTTCTTTTTACTGACTTATGAGATATTATGATAATAGTATTCAATATCAGGCCAGTTATTATGTCAAGAAACTAACACCATAAACAGGCATACAAAAGAAGGAAATGGAAGGAATCTCTTATTGAGTCCGATCATGATACTTTTCATGCTTAGTAAGTAGTAAGAGATATGAGGAAAGGATGAAAGATTCCTGATTTTCTTTGAGGCAAAACACCTGATCAAAATGATGACAATGGATCAGAGTTCCTGATATGTTTCAAAAGCCTCACTTGATATTCTACAGCTTCTTGTCCTGATTTATATTCACTCAGAAACTAAGCCTATTGATTAGTTTTGATCAAGCATGTTTGATCATGTCTAAATGATCAATCAAAAAGATCCTGGACTCCCATTAACATGAAAAGTCCTTTTGATCGACTGAACTTTGTATTCACATAACTAGAGACAGAAAGTCAAAAGAAGTCTTGTCATTTCAGTTTGTTATATGTCAAAGGCTATTTTACTTATAGCATAATAACCCAGGTTTAGGTCTACGTTGTCAAAGTTAAATTGAGCCAACAGCAGTGGCCATGAAAATCTTAACCATCAAAGGGGCAATGCTAGTCCTAAAGGAATTAAGGAAAATAGAGTCAGTTCTGTGATCTCTATGGACATTTCAAGCTGCTGCAAAGTAGCTGGAGAGCTCCACAACTCCAAGGCCAAGCAAATGTTATCAGGACCAAACATGATGTGAATTTGGTCCAGCCTAGGACTTCAGTTACACTTATAGTATGCTGGTTCAGACCTAAAGCAATAGGATTTGGCTAGAATTAGATCAGTCTTGGACATGTAAGTCAAATGGTTTGCCAAATTCTATTACTCAACAATTAACATTTTTTACTTACACTGGCAAACTTCCAAAGGGCTAGAGAACCATATCACTCCCTCCCCCATTTTACCCATTGTCTTTCTTTTGCCAACCCCATACTCAATATCAGATCATCTAAAATTTCTGTATTATGTTTCAGATTTACCAAACCTTTTCAGCCAGCTGAGTCTGAAATATAGGAAAGAGGTAACATAGCCATAAAAAGAAATTCTGCATTGCTTCCTTAAGACTAGAAAACTGAATATATTTAAGATCTAAAAAAATCAACTCCCTTAAAAGGGGGCATAGGTTTGATTTCAACATTCATTCATTCATTATATGACATGATATTCATTTTATTCACTGACTGGAATGGAGAGATTAATGGAATAAATGTTATCACAAGCTGAGATTTAATGAGAACTTGGCTTTATCAAATGGATGCAGTGGAAAATTCCTTCCTTAGTAATTAATAGAGGAGAGCATCTTATTTGTAAATTTCTTTTTTCCATGACAAAGTTTTAGTCAGATTTCAGAAGGGAAAAAAAAGGAATTGTTGATGACCCAAAGTTATCTACCATGACAGAGATCTCACTCCTGATAGAAAGGACAAGTGGTTCTAGGCATTGAAAAGGGCAACATTAATTACTAGGTCAATGAAACAGTCGCACATTTAAAAATACATATGGACAGTTAGATTTTTATTGTTAATGAATTTAGAACTATTGTTTCAAATTGCTCTTAATAATAATAACTGACATTTAGGTAAGGCTTTAAGTGTTTGCAAAGTGTCTTGCAAACATTATCTCACTTTATTCCCAAACAATCCTATGATGTAGACACTATATGTACTATTATCCTCAATTTATAGATAAGAAAACTGAGACAGGTTAATTTACTTGTCGATGGTTATACCAGTTAGTAAGAGATAAAGGGGACATTTAAACTCAGATCTGTGCAGCACTCTATCCACTATAGTTTCATGTTGGAATATATTATACTTTTATTTTTTATAAAAACTATATAAAGCTTTAATCCTGACTCCCTCACCCACATCCTGTACTCTGTTGAAGGATGCAGTTTTCCTTCAAGAAAGGACCTTCCAATAACAGGTCATGAAGTCCAAGAAGGCAATCTCATTGTTCAATTTCTACCATACCACAAGTCTTTTCTTGTACAATTAGACAGCATTTAACCAAGATGCTTTTAAAAGAATATCAATGTGCTCGGGGCAGCTAGGTGGCATAGTGGATAGAGGACCAGCCCTGAAGTCAGGAGGACCTGAGTTCAAATCTGATCTCAGACACTTAATATTCCCTAGCTGCGTGACCCTGGGCAAGTCACTTAACCCCAATTGCCTCAGCAAAAAAAAAAAAGAATATCAATGTAACAGTGTTATGATCAATTATTCTTAAATTATTTTTAAGATTCTGTCCATGTTACTTCTCTAATCAAAAACTTTGAATGGTTTCCCATCATCTACCAAGTAAAATTTACTCTTGACGTCCAAGAATCAATATGATATAATTCTCTCTTTCTACCTTATCTCATACTACATCCCTTTATATATGCTATAGTACAGTCAAACCAGACTATCTCCTAAATGTCAAGTAGGTGATATTATGAATAAAATGCTGGGCACAGGGTCTGGAAAACCTGAGTTCAAATTCAGCCTCTGACTCTTACTCTCTTTGTGACCCTGGAAAAGTCATTTAAACTGTGCCTCAGTTTCCTCAACTGTAAAATAGGGCTCACAATACCGCCTATCTCGTATTCCTTTTCCTAATGTTCTAAGAGTAGACTGATCTCCCTCCTAGAAAATAATGTGAAGGGGCTTAAGGCTCTCCTCAGGTCACATAATCAAAGAAAATGAAGTGTTCTTTTTATTCAAGCAAAAGCTTGAATGGCAGTTGTATATGGCGGGAAGGACATGAAGTAGTAGAAAGGAAATGTGATATTTTCGAGGAGGTCAGAAAGGGAGAATGTCGTACAAAATAAGATAGAGAAAAAGACAACTTAGTGCTTGAGGCTTTTGTCTTTATGGGAAAGAAACTAGATAGATCATCGAGAATGAGAAATGAAAAGTTCAAAGGAGCTTAGAAAAGGTAAAATTTTTTTAGTTCTCGAAAGGGAAGGGAATAAAATACTTATAGATCAGTAAACAACTCTAACTCCTGGAAACATTCTAAAACATCATTAATAATTATTAATATAATTGTTAATGAACATCTATAAATGGAAATAATTGCAAAAAGCCAGCCTGATTTAAGAAAAAGTCATACCCAAACAACATTATTTTATTTTTAACAATGTTATTACACTGGTAGATCAAAGGAATTCTGTGGATATGGTTTACCTAGATTTTAGTAAAGCATCTGATAAAATAGCTCATAATTCTTGTAGAAAAAGGAGAATTATGTGAACTGAATGATAATATACTTAAATTCAAAACCAGTTGAACATCCTATTCAAGAATAGGTTCAATGCCAAGTTGGCAGAATTTCTCCTACCATTTCTCTCTGAGATAGCCCCAGAATTTCTTCTCTATCCTAGTGTATGGTAATTTTGACAGTGACTTGAATAAAGACATAGATGGCATGCGTCTCAAATTTTTCAGATGACACAAATCTGGGAAGAATACCCAACATACTGTTTGAAGGAGCCAAAATTCAAAAAGATATTGATGAGATAACACATTGTGCTGAATCCAATAACATAAAATTTACTAGAGATACACGCCCATATGTACATGTATTTATATATTCATAAACTCACTTTTGAATGTAAAAAATTACCCTCATAATTACAAATATGTAAAAGAAGGAGAGCAATATACTGAAGGAAAAATAGGACTGAAAATCCCTTTAGGCCTATTTCTCTTCCAAATTATCCACAAACTATAAGATGGCAGGGACTTTGGCTGGCTTTCCATATCCCCCATCACAAGAAAAGTAATGGCATCCTGTATACCCGCTATCCCATTATCAGGAATCTATGCAGCAAAGGGGGAAGAAAAAGGAAAATGCAGCAAAGTATTTAAGGTTAGAGAAGGGAAGCCAAAAGCAAGTAATTAGGAATCCAAATGAAAGGTTGACAAAACAAATATGCAAGAAAGAAAACACAAAATCCTAGCTCACAAGATAAACCAAGGGAAAGTATTATAAAAAGAGAGGAAAGGATAAATAAATTCTCAAAGAAAAGCATAGTACAATGAATAAGGATTATAATATCATGGGGGAAATGAACTGAAATTTAAAGGAGAATCCTGCAGACTCCTCTAGCACTTTGAAATAAAAACAAAGCTTTAAGAAAAAAGTAGGAATGAAGGTTAAAAATCTAAATTTTAAAACCTAAGCAACAGAGTAGGAAAAAATGAAAATATGATGAATCTCTTCATAGAAGTAGAAGTGCTGAGAAAGAAAATAATATATTTGGGAAAATATACAGAAATACTGGTGGAAAAAATTGGCATGTGAAACAAAAAGAACCAAGTTTAAAGAATATATATTCTATACAAACCAAAATAATTGGTTTGAAGACTATAATATACACAAAGAAAACTTATGGATCCTAGGTCTCTTATAAAGACATTATTTTAAAAAAACCTGAATATTATATTATTAGGAAAATACCACAAAAGTATAGAACAAATGAATGCCAAGTATTAATTAATCAAATCCATGTATTGTCACTAAAAATACACACTTCAAATCCTTATATGTATGATGTACCCAAATTTCATAATTTCAAGACTAATTTTGCAAGAATTCAGGAGAAAGATGAATGCCTTTATAGAGGAAAAATAAAGAAAAGGCAACTCAAAAAGCAAAGGATTATTCTGTGTTCATATGAAATTGAAGAGAAAGATTGAATTCTAAAACATTAATGGGCTCAAATTGCACTATAAAATAATGTATCTTGCAAACATAAGCCTAATAACCAATTTTTTTAAAAGAGATGTTATATATTCTCCCCAAAAAGCTAAGCAGATTATTCAGTTTACAAACACCCCAAACAAGATAAACACAAGAAAAGTATGTAAATGCAGTTATCAAGAAAATGCTGAATAATAAAAGCAATCCTCTCATATTTTTAGGTTTTCTTTTTTTTCCCCAAGAGACTGATATGTGGGGTAAGAGAAAAAAAAAAAAAACAAAGATGAGTTATCAAGGGACAAAAAGCACTTAGGACCTAAAGATTTAAGTTGAACTTAAAGAACAAGTACAAAATTGGGAGGAAGAAATTGAGAAACAACAGTTCATCTAAAAAGTATTGAGAATTTTGGTAGTCTGAAAGCTCAATGTGAGTCAACAGTTTTACATGAGAGCAAAATCAATATTAGCTCTATTATGAAGTATAACAAACAGGACTGGAATATTGTGTTCAGTCCTTTATCCAGTAGGTTAGAAAGGTCATTGATAAACTGGAGAACACTTTGAGGAATATCTTCAGATGTTAAAGGATGATTGAGAATTGGTTGAAGGAATTGGAGGTGCTTAATCTGGAGGGGGAAAAAGTCAAAGATATGACAGTTGTGTTTGAGTCATGTGGAAGATGGATCCAACTTGTCTGATCTAACGTGCAGAAATTTGTGGCAAGATATAGAAGTTACAGAGAAACAAATTCAGGTTTTACTTTTGTAAATGGTTCCTAAAAATTAGTAGAATGTGCTGTGTTTGGAGCTAGTGGGCTCTCCTTCATTGAGAGTCTTTAAGCACAGGTTGAATTATCACTTGTTGAGTATGTAATACCTGGGGATTCTTTTTTGGAGGATGAGTGGTACTAAAGGGTTCTGAGGTCTCTGGTAATTATATCATTCTCTTATTGTGTAACACTACTTTAGAAACCATGATTACTATTTGCAGTTTTCTATCAAATTCTTTCTTAATATTTTACAAATGATATTGGACTACAAACCACTTTTGTCTTTGGGTGCCTTGCCCCTCTGTCAAGAAGGTAAAGTATTGGCTAGCTGGGACATTTTCATAATTTTAGCCTTTTTATTGTGATATTTGTTTTGCACCAATTCCACTTCTCCAAAAAAATACTGATAATTAAAGACTATGCTTTTATGTTTATCTATTTCCCAATTTGCAGATTTAACAGTTTAGCTAAGTAAGATATGTTGCCATTAGATCTTCTTATCCTTATCAGTTCTTGAAAATTAATTAGAATTTGATCTTTGCTTTAGACAATGGTTCCCACCTCAGTAACTTGTCCTTTCCTAAGTGATCTCAATTTCTTCTGAAAGGAAATATTCATAATTTAGAGTTTTGAGGCTTCTAAATAAATAAAAAAAACTTTTGGTCTATTAATTTCTAAATCTCAGAATATATTTTTATTGTATTATTTATCTTTCTCTTCAGTACTTACCTTCTTATGAAAGTCACCAATATCAAGAGTTACGTTTAACTGGTTTAGAGGACCATGACAACTTCTTTGTAATCTGCTAATAAGCTTAAGCTTCTTGACCCAATTTGGATAAATAATGCAAGGTATCATCCCTCACAACTTAGAAAATGAATATCCAGATAATTATTATCATTTTAATTCAGGCAGCTTGTCATAATAGAGTTAAGAAGACCTCTGTTAAATCCCACCTCTGACACATAATAGGCTGGATAATCTTAACTTCTCCAAATTCTCAGACAATTTTCTGAGACCATAAGTGACAGGACAGTTGCAGATCACACTCACGAAATCACAAGTATGAACCAAAAATCTGCCTAAAATACGACTAACCTTGTGCTGTAGGTCATCACTCTCCCCATTTTGTTCCTTGTGATGAGAGTGCTAATAATAATAATAACTAACATTTATTGTATTTACTATGTGGCAGTGACTGTACTAAACATTATATAATTATCATCTTCATTTGATCCTTACAAAATTGGGAGGTAGATTTTATTATTATCCCCATTTACAGATGAGGGAACTGAGGTAGGTAGAGGTTAAGTGACTTACTCAGACTCATATAGCTAGTGATAATATCTAATACATATAGCATTTGCTCTGTTCTAGGCACTGTGCTAAGCACTTTATAATTAGCTTCTCATTTGATTTTGATCTTGGGATATAATAGTAATTATAATTATATAAACACTATTATAACAGCAACTGCTATTATTATCCCCATTTTACAGATGAGGAAACTGAGGCAGGCAGAGGTTAAGTGACAGCATCAAACAGCTAGTAATTTTAGTTGTAATAGTAGTAGTAGTAGTAGCAGCAGCAGCAGCAATAGTAGTAGTAGTAGTAGTAGTAGTAGTAGTAGTAGTATATAGTTATATAGTTTATATCACACTTTCTCATTTGATCTTCATAACAACCCTGGTGGGTAGATGCTATCATTATCCCCACTTTACAATTGAAGAAACTGAGGCAAACAGAGATTAATGATTTGTTCAGGGTAATATAAATAGTAAGTAATCCAAGTCTTCCTGACAGCAGATTGGGCACTCTACCCACTGTACCAGTTCTGCCACTAGTTGCCTCAATGAGGAGACCAGGATAACTGTGCTCAGTTTTCTACATCTCTGGGCTTGCTTTGCAGAGGCAGTGTGGAACAATAGCAAGAATCAGAAGTTGTCTGAAATCAGCCCCGCTTTTGACACATATTAATTGTGTGATTATAGACAAATTCATTTAACCTTTGTCTCAGTTTCCTCCTTTGTAAATGGATATAATATGTAGAGTGCCTACAGCATCTCATAAGGCTATTTTGAAGGTCAAATGAGATAATGTATGCAAAGGATGCTTTAAACCTTTTGTGTCTACTGGGATTGTTATTGGCAATGAGAAAACAGAATTAGAACTGAGAAATGAAGCAAAATAGGTAAGAGTTAATAATATATTAAGACCTTAGTGGAAGTGGAGGTCCCTGCTTCTTAGTTTATGCCCTTCCTGTATCCTGTCATTGCATAAAGGGCTTATATCTTTTGAATATATTGCTTCCAATTCTCAGGGCTTCAAAAACTATTTCTCTCTTCTGAACAGAGGATAAGCCTTCTTTCCAGAAGACCCAACTCTCCTGAGGAATCACAGGAAATAATTCAAAGATAAGGAGGAAGAAAACAGAGGGCAAATAATACATTTAATTCAGCTCCAGTCATGAAAAGAAGAATCTGCAGTGAGAAAGTGCTTAGCCATACATATCACTCAGCATTGAAATATCACTGTCATTCTCTTAGGATTGGTGGGTTTCCTCTCAAACTTGATTCCTGACTTTATGATATTGAGTTGGAAGAGTTCACATGGCAATCATATAGTTCAATTTGCCTCATTTTATAGATAAAGAAGACGTAGCAGGATTAAGTGATTTCGCTCAAGATCACACAGCTACTAAGAGTCCAAACTCATGTCCTCTGGTCCTAAATCCCATGTTTTTTCTGCTACTCTCTAGTGTCTGCCACTATAACTACCGACTATGAATCTGGTTTTCAGAATCATTGCTGCCCTCTGGCTTTACCTAGACCCTCAAGTCTGAGCATGGCCTCCAAGCCCTTCAAATCCATTCAACAAACATTTATTAATATGCAGAATACCATGCTTAACATTGATGAGGGTGATAGAGAAGAATAAGACAGAATCTCTACTTAATAGAGTCCACTATCTCATAGGAGATATGACACTTATGGAAATAACTACAATTCAAAAAAGAACAAGATGAGAGATTTACAAATGAAGTGCTGTGGGTGTTAAGGGGAGAAAAATTGCCTTTTAAGTGGGCAGTGCCACTGATACTTGCTGGACAGAGCCACAGTGTAGCATTCAGGCCCCCCGGTGCCAACAGTGTAGAATCCAGTGATGTATGAACATAAGCAGGAGAAATAAAACCCAGAAAACAGTTTGATTTGCATTGGTGGAAATTTCACTGGATAAAAGCCAGCAAGTCACACTTCATAAGTGCCTGTATAGTTTGTAATTTTTGTTTTTGATCTGGATCTGAGATTTCATCAATATAGGGAACCCTTGCTGGGAAAATGTCCTCCAATGATGCAGAATGATGATTTTTCTGTAACTTATAATTTTATATAATTGGCTAAAGACTCTGAGGGATTAAATATGTAACAAGGATGTGTCATAGAAAGGACTTTAAACTTATATCTCTGTGATTCCAAGGTTGGTCCTCCATCTGCTTAGCCATGCTGCCCCTTACTACTATCCTAGGAGAGAATCGCATCCAAAAAGTCCACTAGGAAGATAGAAATATGAAACAGGATTATAGGTTCAGACTGTCTGATTAAAAGATCAAAGATTTAGAGCTAATAAGGACATTAAAGATCAGTGAGTTCAATATTTTCATTTTACAGATAGAAATTAAGATCCACACTGAGTGATTTCCTGAGAATCCCATGGCTAATTAGTATCTAAGCAGGATTTAAACTCAGGTTTCCCAGAATTCAGGTTCAGCACTCTATCTTCTAAACCTTGCTGCCTTCTTCATCCAGTCCTCTCAATTTATAGGTGAGAAAACTGAGGCTTCAAGGAGCTAAAACCTTACTCACCCACTAAATGGCAGTCAGAATTTGAATTCAGATCCTACTATTTCAAATCCAAGACTTTCCTTCACTGTATCATTACCCCGGAAATTATAAAATCTCTGTACTTGACTGTACAGTCAAGTATCAAACTATGGGGATAGATTAGAAGTGATCAGAGATTAGTATAGTTGGATGGATTTAACAAAGTTTTATGAAAGTTAAAATTGAGTTAGACCTTTAAAGAATTGGCATTTAGAGAAACAGCAAGGAATAGGGAGAACATTCTCAAAATAGGATACAACACAGAAATTGGATTGAAGTATTTTTTTGCTGTTCAGTCATTTTTCAGGCATGTCTGATTCTTCATGACCCCACTGAGGGTTTTCTTGGCAAAAATACTGGAGTAGTTTTCCATTTCCTTTCTCCAATGGATTAAGCCAAACAGAAATTAAATGACTTGCCCAAAATCATACATCCAGTGTGTAAGGCTATATTTGAACTCAAGTCTTCCTGCTTCCAGACCCAGTATTCTATCCACTGAGTCCCCTGCCTCCACTATTAGTTATCATCTTATACAAATACATGAAGATTTTTTGATGTTATTGCTGTAGGGAACTCCCGGTGGGGAACACTGTCTATCAAAGCAAACAACAATCCATCTATTATTTAATATATAAGTCCTTTAAAAAATTCACTATTTATTTCTCGATATATATCTGTCCAGCAATCTGATCTTTGTAGCAAAAAAGAAATCAGCAAAACTCATCAATATTTCAACCTAACATGACTATAAATAAAATGTTCATACCCATAGTATCTCACTCCTGCAATGAAGAGAGAGGGACATTTTCTTAACTTGTCTTCAGAGTCAAACTTGTTATTGTTATTACATAGCATTGTTTCTTATTTGTCTTTTTTCTACTAAGTTTTAGGGAGTTATTAAAGCCATAGCTAGTAAGTATCAGAGAAGAAGATTATACAGATAAACAAGAGAGTCCTCCAAGTGGCTAATAGGCTAATCTCTCACAATATTTTATGATGATGTATACAGCGCCATGGAGTAATAATTTAACACAATTTAAAAAAAAAATCTCATTAGTCAGTAGCAAACTATAATGGAAGAATTGTTGGATCTCTAGTCAGAAGTACTAAATTTCAATCCTTATTCTGCTAATTAGGGTTATCCCTTAATCTCTCTAAATTCTTATTTCTTCATCTTTAGAATGGATTCTAAAGTCCCTGCACCCATGGAGACAGCTTGGTAGGGCAGTAGGTAGAGCACTGTACTTGGAATCAGGAATATGAGTTCAAATTTTCCCTCATACGATCTGTGACTCAACAAGTGACAATTTTGCTCAGTCTTAAGTTCCTTAACTATAAAATGAAGGGACTGTATTACAACCTATGACAAGAAGATGACTTAAGTTTTATCTGTCTCTAAATCCTACTGTCTCACATTAAGAATCAGACTAAGCCATCCTATCAATTTGAGGAAAGTTTATTTTGTTTCTTGTTTTTATTCGGAGTAAGAGAGTAGATAGAGGAGGGAAAGTGTTCCAAAAGAAAAGAATAGAATGATCTCCAAGGTTTTTTTTTGCCCTGAGGAAATGGAGTGTATTCACTCACAGACCTAAAAACCTGGAAAAACTTCCGTAAACATAAGCACATACCCAGTAAAAGGTGCTAGTGCTTACAGTTGTAAGAGAAGACAAAGATCACATCTTCACCAGAGAAGGAGGAAGAGAGAGACAGATAAAGATAGAGACAAAGACAGAGACAGACAGACAGAGAGAGGGAAAGAGAGGGAGAGAAACAGAAAGATAAAGACAGAGAAAGAGGCAGAGATAGAGACAGAAGAAGGGAGGGAGAGAGACAAAGACAGAAACAGAGAGAGAAGCAGAGATATGGAGAGAGAGACAAAAAGACAAAGAGAATAGGGGGTAGAGAGGAGGAGGAAAAGAGAGAGGAGGAGAGAAAAAGGGAAAGAGAGAGGAAGAATTGGAAAAAAGAGAGGGAGGGAGAGAGATGGGGAGGGAGGAAGAAAGGGAAGAAGGGAGAGAGGAAGAGAGAGAAAAAGGAGAGAGGGATAGGAGAGAAGGAGGGAAAGAAATGGGGAGGGAGGGAAAAGAGAGGGAGAGTAAGGGAGAAAGAAAAAGAGAGAGGGAGGGAGAGAAAAGAGAAAGGAAGGGAGGGAAGGACAGAGACACAGACAGACAGAGAGACAAAGAGACAGAGAGAGGAGGGAGAGGGAGAGAAAGATGGAGACAGAAAGATAAAGATAGAGAGAAACAGAGAGAAATAACAACAGCAGACATTAATGGAAGGAAAGACTCCCCCACAGAAGGAGGCCAGCTGATTGATGTTCTGACAGCTGCTTATAACCTCGTTCATAAAATGATGGAGCCTAAAAAGGGGTTGGTGAGGTTCAAGAACTAAAATGACTCACTCAACATAAATACCATAAGTGGAGGCAGTCTGGAAATTTAAGGTGCACTTTATTTGCCTGCTGGAAAAAGTCCAAGATTTTTTAAATAGGTACTCTTTGTTCAAGGAATACCCCTCACTCCCTTCTCCCCACAGTGCTAACAGCCATCCATTATGGATTTCAAGATTTGAGAAACACCTTCCACACCAGGTCCCTATGTAGGGTCCCAGGAACCTGCTGTAGCCATTGTGAATTGATAGGAGGTTACCTTGAGCATCAGATGCCAAAGATGAGATTAGTTCTGCTTGGCCAAGAGAAGGAAGAGTGAATCAGTCCTACAGGGTCCTTAGTTATGCTTCCTGATCATAGCAAGACCTAAGAGTCAGGTGGCTTCTGAATAGAAAGGTTTCCCAGCTCATCCTGCTGCCTTTCTGACCAAGAACCAAATGTTCTGACAACATTTCAGCCTCTGTTACAAGGTAAAGCTTTATAAATTGTGGACAAAGAAATAGCATTTGTGGTGATGTGGAAAAACAATAGGCTGAGTCAGAGAATCTGCCATTGATCAGTCTTAGGACTTTTGAAGATGTCATAGAATCCCAGGGCTAGCCAGTCACCTCAAAGGTCAATGACTCCAACTTGTAGAGTATAAATTTAACTCTGGAAAGGACCTTAGAGGTCATTTCACAGATGAGAAAACTAAGTGACTTGTTCAGTCACACAGGCAAGAAGCAGCTCTTGTAATCATCTACATAAATTCCCCTTATAACACTGCAGCAAGCAGTTATCCAGATTACTTTTAAAGATGTAGAAAATGATAGGAGTGCAGTAAGTGGTGTCGAAGGAGGCATCATGAAGTGAATACTGAATCTGGATTCAGGAAAAACTGAATTCAACTCCTGCCTCAGACACTTAATATCTTACTTACTGGACAAATTGCTTAATCTATTTTTATTTCATTTTCCATATCTATAAAATGAAGATAATAAAAATACCTACTTACTAGAGTTGGTTTAAAGATAAAATTAAATAAAATATGTATTTTGCAAATCTTGAAGTGCTGTGTACTTGTTACAGCTCACAAAGTTCTATCACATGCATGATGCCATTTGATCTCTACAGTGGCCCTCTAAGATAGTCAGGAACCAGTATTATTATTATTATTATTATCATCATAATCATCACTATTATCATGATGATTCTTATCTCCATTTTGCAAAAGGAGATGTTAAAGCTCCCCTATCTAGGAAGCAACAAGCTTCTAATGCCTCATCTATTCTGCTTTCTCCTACATCAGGATACTCTAATTGGACATATTTAAGAATTGTTATCACATCTAAAATACCACAACTCCAGATGCACCTGCCAAAGCTGCATGTGATTGTTTTGGTTTGTTTTTTGTTCATTAAAATAAAAAAAATTCAGTTTCTTCTTCCCATGGCAATTAAGGGCCCTTTTTCAATCAGAGACAGAAGTCAGAAAAAAAGCCAAAATATGTCATCTTTTCATACCCTCTCTTTCTCTTTTTCCTTGTTCACTTGGGAAGATTCCCTATCTGCTGAGCAGTGTCTCTCGTTTCCAGGATATTTAGCAAGAGGGACCCAACAAGAATTGTAAAGTAAGCACATTTATTTAGATTTTCTACAACCTTCACTTTTGTCCTCTTGATGGTACATCTCCTTATCTCCCCATCATATACACATCCGATCACAGATTTAGAACTGGAAGGGATAGACCTTAGAGGCCATGTATCTAGACCAATCCCTCATTTTACAGATGAAAAGAACTAAGACATGACTTGTTCAAGATCACACAGATAGCTGAGATTCAAACCAATATATTCTGACTGTAGGGCAGCATCTTTTTTTATTTTATCATGATGCTTTCTCTAATACTGTCTTGTTTTCTTACCTCCTCATGTTCTCAGAGTCTGTAGTCTGACAGACTCTTTCTGTTAAGGTTTAAATGACTGATAAGACTTAATGGATATGTGATTCTGCAGAAGGGGTCTATTGATTTGAGGCATCAGGAGGGGGAGGATTATTTTGGAATTTGCAGGTAGACAGCTTCTTCTGGACTCCTAGTATTACTTCCTGAGTCTGACTTTGATAATTAGTACAATATCTTCCTTTTACCTAAAAATAATGCTATATATAAAATAAACAAACTTCTAGATCTATAAATGAAGGGGGCAGGTTTACTAGGGACTTTTTTTGTGCCAATCATTATGCTAAATACTAGGGCCTTGTTTTCAAGAAACTTAAATTAAAATACAAGACAATTAAAAGATAGAGTAGTTGCCAGGAAAGGATATTTTGTTTTGGAAAGTGGTAGGATCCCAACCACTTCCTATACAAAAAACTTAACAATTCTATGTGGGTCAATAAGGGGTTTCAAGATGCCATATCATTGTGATAATAATATCTGTCCTGACTTTCTCAGAGAGTCGTTGTAGAAATCAAATGACATCATGAAATCTTATTTTTCTTTCCTTTAATTATGATCCCTCCTAAATCTGGTGTCATGTATATTTTCTCTATTTCTACCCACTTTGTTCTTCTAGAGAGATGAGGAATGTCACACTGACACTGTCATGCCTGGCTATAGGAGAGCATCAAAGGTTTGTTTAGTACCATTGAACACTCCTTTTTCCCCTAGCTTTTGAACAACAAAGATGTCCTGACTCTGAGGTGCAGTAATGGTAGAGGAAATTTTTCTGCTTGGGAGTACATATAGTTTATGGCACACTGAGAGCTCTCCCATTTGAGTCTTCTCCTCTGCATTATGGCTGCTGTGCAGGGCAATTGTTTGTAGCTCTACCCCCATCCCTCAGTTTATGGCAGCAATAATAATCACAGAGATGGCACTCTGCATTTATATTTTGCCTTTTTAATAAGATCATTTTGTTTGGCTTCTTAATATTTAATCCCATTTTATATTTACTTCCTAATCATTTAAAATCTCTTGTGTTTTAACTGTTGCATGGAAGGAACCCAGATATTTCTTCTTTGCTAGGAGTGTGGTCTCTGCTAGGGTTGTGTCTGTTTGTGTAATCTAGGACTGGGATATAGTGTCTGCTGGGCACTTCTTCCTATTAGGCTCTCATGACCAGAGATCAATGTTGCTCTGTTGGTCCTATGGTCACTGCTCATCATTGCTAGGTGCACTTCTACTGTGAATATAAGATCACTGAGTTTTTCTCTGCTTCTAGTTAGTTGGTATGCTAACTCTTCCTCATAGGAAAATGAATAACTTCTGTTTGTTTAAAGTCTATAGCATTTTCTGCTACACAAAAGTAAAAACCCAAAAGAATTAGCAGAAAATTATTCCAGTGGCTTTTTCCCATATGGAAGTCTGTCTGTTCCTCTTATTCTTGGAAATGGGCATTTCTTCTCTAAAAGTCAAACAATTTGAAATAAAATCTTCCTTTTCCACTTCTATTTCCTGGTCACCAAGGGCTACCTCTATGTAATATATCAAAGCCTGAAAAAAGGCCAGAAAGTCCATGTGGCTCATTGTTTAATTTTCATCTTTTAAACTGCTTTCCACATGTTAAACTGCCCAATTAGAACAGAATTGCCAACAGCTATTGGGTTTCAGAATCCCCAATTTCTCAATTCTAAAACTATTGTGCTCTACCATTCAAATTAGTGGATTTGGAAGGTCATACAGGAGAAAGCATAGGAGTTCAGGGACTAAACTCATTTTTCCCTGTTTACATGAATGATTGGTTTTTCATATGTATATATGACTGGCAAATCTTTCCAGGCTTTGAGCCTGCTATCAACTTGTTACAATTAAACTATAGAAAAGAAGAAAAGAATATCCTGGTTGTGTATTTGTAAAGAATATTCAAGTTAGACTGAATTAATTTATTTCTTTTTAAGGAAAACATCTTGGAGAAGTTTTATTCAAAGGGTTGAGATTTGTCTGGTAGTGACCAATGTAGCAACCATTTCTTTTCTTATTATAAATGATCATTACTACCACCACTATTGCAGGAAATACCTTATTAATTTCTTCACAAACAATCCACAAATATTAATTGAAGGTTATTTTGCTCAGCAATATGTTGCTTTGGGGGAAGGAAGGGATAGTCTAGGATAGCTATAGGACAACAGTTTTTGATCTTTGAAGAACTCAGTCTGGTTAGGCAGAAAAAAAAAAAACAACCCTACACATGGGTAAGATACATCGTTGTATAGGAGAGAGAAGGGTATTTTAGGCAGAGGGGAAAAAATTAGAACAAGAACAAAAGGGCAAAAGGAATAACCATGCCGTGTTTGTGGGATGGTAAGACTAGCCATACAAGAGAAGGCTTATATTTGGAAATGAAAAGAAAGAAGATTGGATAATTATTGGAATGAGATTTTGAAAGGCAGAAGAGCTGAGACTACATATAATATATGTAAGGAAGCCATTTTACACATTAGCCATAAATCATGATTAGAATTAGCAAAAAGTACTACACAAACCAGGACAAAGGGCAGCAGATTTAGTCTTATGATCAGAACATCCAAGTTTGTTTACAAGGCTGCAAAGAAGAATATTCAGAAGACTGAGTGGTTTGAACCAGATGATCTGGAGATTCAAGTTTATGGTCAGTTGGAGATTGTCTCCTTCCATATGCTACTCACCCTAGAATAATTATTCTGGAATCACAGAAATCTTATTTGGAAACCATCTAGTGAAGAATCACCTCTATAGCATCCTTACAAGTGGCCCAATCTCTGTCCATTCCATTTTGGGACAGTTCTGAATGTTAGAAAAATTGACATATCAAGATTGAATCTCTTATTGTTCTTTATTCTGCCCTCTGATACCAAGGGGAACAAATTTAAACTTTGTTTATGTGCTAGCCTTTCAAATGTTTGAAGATAACTAGCATAATTTCCATTATCTTCTCTTCTCCAAGATAAACTTTCTCAGTTCCTTTAACTCATCCTTGTATAGCATGTTTCCTAGCCCTAGCCATCAAAACAAGCTTGGGCTAAATGGGAAATACTGTCAGCTCCTGTGTCACCCTCTTTCTGCTGGACTTGGAATTGGAACATAGAAGCAAATTCCAAAATGAAAACTTGACATTTCCCTAAATCAGATATATGAAAGGCTCTTAAGTGCTAGTGTCCCACAGCCTGCTGTCATTGGAAAATAGTAGCTAGAGATTTGCCTAAGAGCCCTAACACAGTGACATTGTCAACAGGTGACTCAGGTACCAAAGGATGTATAATTTGAAGGATTTTTCTCTTCTCAGCTCACTTGTCTTTGCTCACACTGAGCTTTGTTCTCCTGTACGGCACCAGAATTATGGTCAACTATTTTGTATTTAGTTTATTGTGCTTGAAGATATGTCCTCCCAGCTATAGTGATCCACTTATTAAAGTCACCCCCTCTTGATTTATGAGAGTATTACAGGGAACACAGTCATTGTAGCATGAATCATCATACGCTAATAAAAAATAAATGAAATATAAAGTCTCCAAGGAGATGTTGTTAAATGTTTCCGTTAAGGAATTCATTTTTGCGGAAGCCTTAGCAGCAGTGATTTTCTTTAATAAAATTCAAGTCAGTTTGACTTTTCCAAATTTCCACCAAAGGCCATTCAAGAGTCACTTCTGAAGTTGGTTGTCTGATCATGGGGGTGATTTGGCCCATCCTCTGATATACCCATTTCTCCCTTTCTTAGCTACATGATGGTTATATGAATTCAAATCGATTTCTAAAATGTCACAAATGTTAACACACTGACAATTTTAGCAGCAGATTTGCCAGTTGCAAAAACCATAGACAATATTAAAATCATGGCAGCAACTCAAGAGAGATTTAACATTGTGGATGTATAATAATAATAGTAGCAACTAACATTTAAAGTACTTTAAGTTTTGCAAAGTGTTTTGCATATATTAATTTACTTGATCTTCACATCAATCCTGTGAATTAGGAACTATTGTTATCTCTATTTTACAGATGAGGAAACTGAGAAATGAAGTTTAAGTGACTTAAGTGACATATAACTGAGAAGTGTCCTGATTCCAACTTCTGTGTTTTATCTGTTGTATCACTTTACTGACATTATTATTTTGATAAAAGAGATTTATTTTCACAGAAATAACTTAAGTGGCAGGATGAAGTGTCTTAGCCAATCTCAATTATCCATTCCCATAGAAATCATAAAGAAATCATAAAAATCCATTTTCTAAGGCATCGTTCTTTACCTGGTGGCAGCTATCCAAAGATCTTGAAACCATTCTCTAAATTAAAGTCAGACCTACAAACCCAAACCTATAAAGTGATGCCAGATACCAAATTTGGGTTATGCCCTATGATTATCCCCAGCAGAATTTTTGATTGGGTGGGAAGTCCTGTGTTATTTCCCAGTCCTTCATTCCCTTGAGGTGTCAAAGTGGCTTTTTGCAGAAGAGCAGTCTCCTTATTTTACAGATGGAGAAAATGAGGCTGAGAAAAATGAGCTATTGTACACAAAGAGCAATGAGGAGTAGGTACAAAGGCAGAAGATTTCAGGTCCTCTGCCTTCAAATCTCATATTCTTTCTATTATGGTATGTTAAGTAAATCTACTGCTTCCTGATACAAAGTTCCTGACATTCTAACATGAGTCTCACCTAATTATTTCATTAATCAAATCCCCTTGGAACTAAATGTCATATGCTCCAGGAAACCTAAAAAAATCAACTCCTAAGTCTCAAATTCTCAGATATTGGAGCAAGTTTATACAATGGACACCCCAAAGTGCCATCTTATTGCCATGGAAGGAATCTTATAGACTTATAGGATCAGAAGGATTTAGACTTGACAATAAGCCTGGAGATCATCATTCATTCTCCTCATTTTAAAAATGGAGAAACTAAAAAAAAATAAATAAAAATTTTAAAAATGGAGAAACTGAGTCTCACACTATCAAAATGTTGTGCAACTTTCAGCTCTTAAGCTCAGGTTCTCACAAAGGATAATTGAATAATTTCATTATTGTGCCCAAGGAGTAACAGGAAATAGGTACAAAGATAGGTATACACCACCAACACAGATTATACCTCAAAAAATAGACATTCTGAATTGCTATGGCTAAAAAAAATTATCTAAGTGATCAAGCAAGTCTTGTCCTTAGACAGCAAATATATACTTGATGCCTTTCAGCTTCAGCCTATCCTGCCAGAGAGTGCTTCTGTGAACTTAAAGTCACCTTCACTCCATGATAAAGCATTGAGGACTTCAGTGGAGAAAGAAAATATCATCATATCATCATAGCAATAACATTTATTTTTACCCTTTTTATAGCCATAAAATGATTTACATTCATTTTCTCCTTTTGCTGTCTTTATTCTACAAATTAGCAAAATGTGTGACTTACCTAGGGTCATATAGGTAGAAAATGGTGAAATTAACACTTAAACCCAGACCCAGTACTTTTTACAGCAGACCATCACTATTCTGTGCATGCTTCCCTCCTGTGTCAGGGAAAGGGAGAGTAATGATAGTGGGTATTGTACCATCACAGCAGCTGCCAGGAGAAGTGTCTAATATAGATTCCTTTCTACCAAGATTGCATATTTGAAGAGTAAAAATTTCATCAAGTCAAGGATACGAGTAGCATTATCAAGATTATCCAACCTCAAGGCAGTCACCAATCATTCTAAGAAAAATAGAATCTTCTGTCAGTAGCAGGTCGAATTATTTAAATTCTACTACCAACTATTTAGGAGCACATATATTCCTGTAGCCTGCTTACTAGGGATCAAGGAAGAGGCAGTAGCAAGGACAGCTTGAATCTACCTTTTCTACCTGGGACCAATGAACTTAGAATGGAAGAAAACTGTCTTTCTCTCCAGAATCTTTTCTCCCAAATCAATTACAGGAAGCAGAGTTTTTGAAGTGGACATGTTATTTTGGTTTTGAATGGGATAATATAGATGAGCTAAACTCATCTTTAAATAGAACAAACATTCTCACATAGACTAGGGTTTCTGAATATATATTGCATTTAGCAGAGAAAGGATGGAACAAGACACCTCAATTCTTTTCTGTCTTCCTGCCTTAATTTTCTGCAGACTGGCACTTTAAATTGCCAAATTTTTCCGTCACTTTCATTGAAGAGTCTCTGGCCTATATAGGAACTTAACATTTTAGATTTGGAAGAGATCTTAAGAGTTCAATTAGTCCAACCCCATTCAAGTATGTGCTGGACTATTCGACCTCCAAGTTCCCTACTAAATTTTTACAATTAAGGAAAATAAATTTTAAAAGTTTAAGTGATTTGCTCAAGGTTAAACAAGTTGTAATTGAAAGAACCTGACTAGGAAATCAGGATATCTGACTTTAAATTCAGTGCCTTCTTCATCATGGCTTTCTGTCTGTCTTCTCCCTCTTGGGATGCTCCTGAGTGACTTCTCTCAGACTACTTGGGGAAGGGCAGTGGTGGGAGGAAGGGATGTGCTTCCTGAAGGCCAGTTAAGGTATCCTTTTCTCTACCTTATTGAATAGCATCATAAAATGTTAGACTAGGCTTGAATATCACCTATTCCATCTCCTTCCTTTTATAGATGAGGAAATTGAAAATGAGGCAGAATAAAAATTACATGTAAAGTATCTTATAGCATTTTATTGACAGACTTGGATTGTAATATGATAGTTGAGTCCTGAAGGATGCAGAATTCCCTGAAAAATCAACTCTCTTTGCTGCCTCTCATCCTTTTATAAGCCGAATCAATAATAGTCTAAAGTCATTTACAAAGCACTTTATATGTATCTTATTTGATCCTCACAAGCCCAGGAGTTTAATAGTACAAATATTCTTATCCCCTTTTGCTAAACAAGGAAACTGAGGCTCAAGAGGTTAAGTAATTTATCCACTTAATAAATGACCGAGCTAGGATTTGAATAGAGTGCTGGAGTAGTCTCATGGACACCACTTCTCTCCCCCCCTCCATGCATGAATACACTCACACACACACACACACACACACATACACACACACACACACACTCCTATCCCCTCAAGGTCTTTTTCTGGCTTGGTGACAGGTACTAATCTAATACACTAATCTATAATGTAATGGGTATAATGTGTGTTAATATGGTATTCCTCCTAGGAAAAAATATTTTCATTTTAACAAGGACCTCCTGAAGACATGCCAAAGGAATGATTCTAAGAATGGAAATTCAGAGCTCCATAACCAGCTGGTGGGGGAGATGCATTCAGGGTTGGCAAATTGTCAGCGTCCTGCATGTCATACCATATAGCTGACTGCCAATGTTTTTAGCCAGCCTTGATTGTAGGTCAGGTTGGGTGATATGTATCATCAGCATCCATGTCACCATCAGGTCATTCCATAGGGAAATTCTGAAAACATAGCAGAAAACCAAATCAAGCTTCTGTGTCCAGATGTTACAAGCAATGTCTGAAATCCAGATTTCTTGGATTCTACTTGGGGCTTTTCCCACTTTAAGTATTCACCCCAGAAAAAAAAGGAATGATTTGATTTTTTATAGTATCATTGTTTGGATAAAAGACAATGTAAGACTACTTCAAACTCTAAATTTGTGACTTTATGATCATGCACTTTTGATAAAAGTACTACTTAACAACTTGGATATTTCCTAATAATAGAGGTGGGAGGAAAATACTTTATAAACATCATTGATAGAAAATGTCTTAAGACTTTTAGAACAATCCATATAAATGTGAACTATGATTATTTTGTTGAAAGTTGTAGGACAAGAATCTCTATTTATGATGGTTTATGAAACATATTTTCTCACAAGTCCCTCATCATAGACTTGTGAAGTAGGAAGGAAAAAGAGTGACATCCTCATTTTAGAAATGAAAAAACCAAGATCATACAGTGGGTGGCAGAACTGGAATTTGAACATAGATACTAAGTCCAATGATCTCTCTATAAAACCTTGCTGTTTCATGCAAATATAGAGAAGAGTGCAATTCATTGGACCATTTGGGGAATAGAAGGAGAACTCGATGCCATTGTTCAGTTCCCACATTTTCAGCTATTTCCTTTATTGATTGAACCCTATGGAAAGAGCCTCCATAAGCAGATGAGTGAGAATTGAAGCATGTTCACTCCCTTAAAAGTCATTTCTCTACTTTAAGCCTCTGACTTAACCCCGCTAAGCCTGCAAGGGTCTTGGTTGGAGTCATACATTCTCTCCTTATGTTTATTGTTTTCTTTGTACTGTTATTCATGTGAAAAAGTTTGGTTTTTTTTTTACTTTGGGTTTTTTGTTTGTTTTGTTTGTTTATTTGGGTTGTTTTGGGTTTGTTTGTTTTTTTTGTTTTCATTTGTTTGCCTGTTCTTTTTTGGTTTGTTTATGGAAAGGAAAATGGGTGTCCTATTTGAAAGCTGAGTTCCTTGTTTCTTTCTTTTGCCCCATCACTGGCTGCATGCTCTCTATTGATGTCTTGTTCCCGGTCCTTGACACTGACCATCTTGTCTGTGAAAGGAAGCACTCCGGCTGGCATGATTGATAAGAAGAAAGGGAAGTTTTCTTGGTTTAGTCACTCCACAGAAACCCATGGTAATGTTCCACTGTGCTCTGTTGTGTGTACGTGTGAATTGGTGTCTGTGTGTGTGTGTGTTACTGGGAGGGTGCCCCTCTTGGGGGCTTGTCTTACCCTTACCCCTGTGTGCATTTCAGGAGATGCCCCACTGCCCATCTATGGCTTTTTAAATTCTTCAGATATGTAACCAAGGGTCCATGGCAATCAAGAGTGGCTGTCTTGCTTCCATACCAGCATGGATTACAGGACAGTTTCTTCCCTTGGACAGTGCCTGGATCATCTAATGGTTTACTTGACACAGAAAACATGATTTAAAATCCTTTGGAATTAGGAATAACATAGCTATGTAGCTCATTGTCCTTTTAAAAACACATCCCTACTTCTGCCATCACAGACATTTGGGGCAAAGGACAAGACTTTGCTTAAAAGCAAAGTGAAACAGAGGCAAGCAAACCCCTATACTCCTGAGAATTCCATGTCAAATAGCCAGATATGGCTAGAATATATCCAGATATATGATAGGTCAAAAGTAAGAAAGCTCTTCATTTATTATATTTGTCTTTCTTGGTGTTTATGGAGCAAAAAATTGGGTCAGACTAAAAAGGCTCATCTTGCCAGCTCCCAGTGCTAAAACCATTACACATCCCTCCATTCACAAAAGCTCCTTCCGAACTCATGCTGATAGTTGTGCTAATTTACATATATTTGTATGAATTATGTATACAGAGACATATATTAAAGTTCACGAAGATTTTAAATACATTATCCTCTCTTTCGATCCTTAAAAATAACCCAGTGAGATAAGTTCTGCATGTATTGTTATCCCATTTTCCAAACTAGGAAACTGAGACTCAGAGACATGAAATATGTTGCCTAGTCTCTACGCTAACTAGTGTACACTACACTAACTCATATTCAGGACTTCCTATAGACTTAGTGCTCTTTTCACTGTACCCGGTACCTATGCAGCTTCCATGATCTCAGTCAAGATAGATGACTTTTGACATGGTGTAAAGAGTAAACATTTAGGGGTAAAGTAGAAGGAGGCACAGTCTTGTAATCCTGGGTTTATTTTCAGCTAACCTAACCACAAATGATTCCAAGTATCAGGAAGGTTCTATTTTCTATAGGGAGCAAGCCATTAATGAATATTCCATTCTGCTTTTCCCTCTTCTCCAAGACTCAGTCTTCTCTTGATTACCTGAAATATCCCTTTCTCCAAAAGAAGAAACCTCCAAGAGAAAACAGGAAATTTGTTGTTATTATCCTAATAACCAGTAGTCTTTATCAGGTTTTGACCCTGGAGCTGAATGGCAAACAAGATAGTTCCATATTTCCCTTTTTAATGAGAAGTGTGAGGTTTTTATCCCCCAAGTCAATCTGTCCTGGAAGAAGAGCTGGGCAGATTGTATATGACACATCATCTGAGTGGCAAAGGATGGGACAAAATCACTCAAATAACAGGATTTAGAACTGGAAGGGTCAGCCAGTTCTCAAAGTATGGTCTGAGAACACCTGGATATTTCAGTCATCCTCTCAGGAGATTCACATGGTCAAAATGATTTTGGCAATATTAAAATATTATTATATTGTTAATCTTCCCTTTTCCAACCATATAACTATGCAGGAACAGATTTTCTTCATATGTTTCAACCAAAACAACATATCCCAGCAGATAAGAGAATCCAGCTGTCTTCTATTAAGCGAAACACTAAAGAGATTTGTAAAAATATATAAAACAGTATTACTTCTTACTATGCTGTATTTTGGTTTTGGTGTTTTTCTTTGCTTTTGAAAATATAACTATTTTTTCACTGAAAATGTTACTTATCTTACCAGGCAATGAGTTTTTCATTTTAAGTGAATTCAATATTTTAAAATTTTATCAGTTTTAATTCCAAATATAGTAAATATATAATATATAGAAAATAAATATATACATAAGCATATGCATATATAGTAAATATATATACATAAATAGTAAATATACATATATATGCATACATACATATATGTTGGAGAGGCAATCAGGGTTAAGTGACTTACCCAATATCATACAGTTAGAAGGTATCTGAGGCTGGATTTTAACTCAGGGCCTCCTGACTCCAAAGCCAGTGCTCTATCTACTGCATTATTTAACTGCCCCTCAATAGATACTTAGCATGTAACATAAAAATTCTTTGGATCTTCAAATGATTTTTTAAGAATCTGAAGGGATCCCAAGGTCAAAAAGATTGAGAATTATTGATCTAAATCAACCTCTTATTTTATAGATGAGAAAATGGAGGCCAAAAAAGTTAAAAGGTTTTATCCAAGATATTTATAATAAATGACAGAGTCAGAATTCGAAGCTAACTCCAGTGCCTCCAAATATACTGTTCTTTACACTAAGACAAGGTTCCTTTCTGTTATGCAGTACTAAAAAGGAAGAGGAGGTGAAGATGGAGAAAGGATTCCTCAATATAAAAACTTTCCTTCTGAAAGGGTGATAAAAAGAAGCAGTTACTTTGAGACCCCTTCTAAGTTAGAACTTGCCCTTTCCAGGTTAGAACTTTCCCTCTGGAAGCCCTGTGTATTACTGCCTTGGCAAGTCCAAATACTGAAGAGATAAACCACCTACAATGGCATGGGTTACATATGCTTATTTCTTAAGCAAAGTTGTCAAAATGGAAATATCAGCTTGCCAACTCCCAGCCTGGTGGGTATTCACCAGGCTCCAGTTCAGTTGTTTGTTGCTGTATACTCTTATAACTTCCTCAGTAATCCTACAATGACTGCAAGGTCCAAGTGGGCTTGTACCTTAAGGTGACTCTCTAAAGCAACATCCAAGTTAATCCAGATTCTAGATCAAGATTCTTCCTTCACCTGGGGACCCATAAGGGATCTTTAGGTAAGTTTTAGGAGGTCTATAAACTTGGAACTTGAAATACTCCAATAACTTTGTTTCAATGTAATTGGTTTCCTTTGCAATCCTATGCATCTTCTTATATGCATTTTAAAAATTATTCTGAATAAGGGTCCATAAATTTCACTAGATTGTCAAAGGGATCGATGACACATAAACAGATTAAGAACCCTGCTCCAGGGATGATTAATGTGAGGAGTAAGAGGATAGGAGTCAGATGAAGATGTTGACATAGATGGGCATTGCCAAAAACTCCAGAGCAGCCAAACCTACTAGCCTGGCACACATAAGGCCTTAAGTTAATAATAAGTAATTAATAATAACAGTAATAGCAAAACCAGCACATTTCTAAAGCACTTTCACAACAACTCAAAGAAGTTCAGGGCTTTCTTTGCCCAACATCATATGAGTAAGTGTAGTGAATAAGAAAGAAGCCAGAATTCAAACTCAACTCTTGGAGAGTTGGGTAAATGGGAAGGAATGAAGTAGAAAAAAGTCAAATTCTGAGAATTTCTTTCTTTATGAATTGTAAGTTAGAAAATTGGTCTTATAGGCTATTAGTATTTGATATAAAACTCTTTCATTGGTCAGAATACATTGAGCTACACCACTGGTGGGTTTCTGGGTTTTTTTTTCCAAGATTATCATTCATATATGTTTTTTTTAATTAAAGCTTTTTATTTGCAAAACATATGTATGGGTAGTTCTTCAACATTGATCCTTACAAAGCTTTCAGTTGCAAATTTTCCCCCCTAGTCTCTTCCCCTCCCCTAGATGGCAGGAAGTCCACTACATGTTAATTATAATAAAATACTTGACAAGTCTATCATTCATACATCTTAAACCATTTCCAATGTAGGGAAAATTTATCTCAACACCAGTTTGCTACCATCTTATCCCACTTCCACCCTTCCCAGCAAGCTTTCACCACTTTTCATTGACTGGCAGCAGAGTTTCCCTGAGATAATTAGTAGGATAATGATCTAGGAAATGCTATTTCCCTCTCTCTTCTAGCCCCAGGACACTGGGACTTATTCCAGGGGATTTCATTCTCCTTGGGGGTAACTACTAGCACTACTAGCACTTTACCCCTTTGTCCAGCCAACTCCAGTACTTCTACCCAAAGTTACTTTTCTGTCAATCAGCATTATGATTGCCACTCAATACTGGACATGTCAACAACTAACCTTCTCCCACTACCCCAATATTCTGCTTTCTCCCTTTTGACTCTTGCAGTGAGCATGCCCACAAGCGAAACAGAGTCCGTCAACACTGAAAACGTGGCTGGAGGCGACATCGAGGGAGAGAACTGTGGGGCGAGACTGGCGTGAGTAGGCATGGCAAACTCAGTGGGTGTAGGTTATTTATGGGGGCATTGCCCTATAAATTGGTCCTGAAATCCAATTGGGTTATTTAAGAGGTATCAGGTAACCCAGTACAGTAGAAGGACAAAAGTCTATTATCAGAAAGAAGCAGAAATGTTTGACAGTGGCAGAAGTGGAGTAAAATGACATATTTGGTTATGTCTAATGGATTGATGAGCTGGGTGGGTGGGGAGAGAGTATTACCAACAAGGTAAGCCTCCACATTAAAATTCCCATGTTTATTATGAAGATCTGCACTTTGGATTTCCATATCTTTGCATTGAAACAAGCAAATAAAAATAAAAAATGAAATAAAAATAAAATAAAAATAAATTTTATTCTAGAGTCCTTCATCTTTATAGATTCTCATTGGAACTTTTCACCATTCACAATACAGAAGTGATATTAGGCTTTGCTGAAAGGCTTTAGATTCTGTTAGATAGGATAATATGGGCTGAAATGAAAGCAGAAAAGCATGAGATGGACCATTAAAATGACTTTGATTAGTGCAGCTAGATAATAAGTGAATAAGAGAACTGGCCCCGAAGTTAGGAGAACCTGAGCTCAAATCTGGCCTCAGACCTTAATATGTCCTAGCTGTGTGACCCTGGGCAAGTCACTTAACCCCAATTGCCACAAACAAAAAAAATTAAAAATAAAAAGACTTTAATCTATGCCACTGAAGGGAAGAAGTGTCATTAATTCAAACACTAAATAACTCAAAACTCATCTTTGTTTAACTTTAAAATATAATAATAATGAAATACTGCCTAAAGGACATTTTGAGGTTTGCAAAGTACTTTACATATATTATCTCATTTGAATGTCAAAAACCCTATGAGGTAAGAGCTACAATTATCATTATCTTAATTTTACTGTTGAAGAAACTGAAATTGAGAGAATTTAAGTGATTTGTCCACAGTCACACATCTATTAAGTGTAAAGGTGAGATTTGAACAGAGGTTTCTGCTGACTGCACATCTTCCCATGATCAAACAATCAATATTTATTAAGCATCTGCTCTATGCCAGTTATTATGTTTAGCACAGGGGATTCAAAGAAAAAAAAAGGATCAGATCCTGCCTTCAGAAAGCTTACACTCCAGGAGAGAAAACAGCATATACATAGAAGTAAATACCAAAATGCATAAATTTGAGGTACGGGCAGCTAGGTGATGCAGTGGAAAGAATACTTACTGGACCTGGAATCAGGGAGACTCATGTTCCTGAATTAAAATCTGGCCTCAGAAACTTACTAGCTCTGTGACTCTAGAGCAAGTCACTTAATCCTGTTTATCTCCAAGTTTTCATTTGTAAAATGAGAAGCAAATGGTAGATCATTCTAGAGTCTTTGCCAAGAAAACCCCAAATGAGATCACGAAGAGTGGGTCGTGACTAAAACAACGGAACAACAAAATAGAGAGTAAATTTTGAAGTTGAGGGTGGCACTGTACCATGCTGCCTACTAGAAACACCCCCTCAAACACACACATAGATACAGTTACTTCCCATGGTGGTCATCTCTAGAAAATGATAGGGAAAAGGACCTTAAATGATTCATTCCACTTATGGAAAATTAAGAATATACTCCATAAGCTTTGTCATGTAAATCTCAAATTTGGAAAAAAAAAAACCCTCTGAAATATTGACCCAAAGAAAGAAATAATCATTGAAATGGTCTAATTACTACAAAATGTTTTTTAATCAGACTTTAGATAGAAGATATCAATTTTTCCCTTTGGAGAGTAGTAACAACATCCTTTGCTGCAGGTACTTGCATAAGGATCACAGATGTCAACCTTATAAATATATTGCCTTGTACTAGTAGTGAATTGAAATGAAATTAATCAAATTGAACCTAGTTGAATTGAAATGAAAGGAAATACGACTTAATAGAGAGCACCAAAAAGGCCTGGCTCCATGTAAGGTAAGACTCTAAAGATTTCATCAAACAAAGGCATTCTTATCACCCTCAGGAATGGCTCTGTTGCTTTGGTCATAAGACGGTCCTCCAAAGAGGAGCTTGCAGGTGGTCTGGGCATTTATGGTGCCAGCCTCCGGTATTATTTCTGAGAATGAGGTGGAAAGAAGCTCAGGGCCTTGGAACAGACTGGCTCTCATGATTTCTCCCTCCTGGGCATGCAGGACTTTTACTATCACTCATTCTGACAGAGGCACCAGGGAGTCTGCACTGCAGCTTTCTGAGGAAGGTAGGGAGGTAATTATTGTCAAAATGGTAAAATACCATGCTAATTACATTTTTAAGCAATAGCCTGGCTTTTGTTTTGTTTTGTTTTGTTTTTTGCTCCTCTCCATAATTTGGAGTGGTAGAAAACAAAATCTTTGAATTTCCAGAGGCAGTCTTTACTCAGTGAAAGCCAATTGAGAAATCTAATTCCATCGTTGGTAGAGCCACTCTTGCTCTGATATTCTCAGAAGGGTCCATGGAAAGATACTGTCTCTAAGAATAGAGAAAGAAATGAGGCAAGGCCCTAAGACATGTTCCAGAACAAGATGGAACAGGTAGAATGAGAATAAGCAAGCTGCTAAAACCTGTAGTTCTAAAAAGATGCTAATATATATCTATATATCTACAGATAGATATTTATATCTAACTATATAAATATACATAGATATAGATATAGATGTAAATATAGATGGATGGAGAGAGACAGAGACAGAGGCAGAGAGAGAGAGAAACCAAATTCTTCCTGTGCCTCACTGGAAGTCATAGGAGACATAGGAAAACATAGGAAGACAGAACTAAAAGGCAACTTGGAGCTCCTATGGGCTTTTCAAATTTTTCCCACTTGTGACCCCTTTTAGCCTAAGAAATTTTTACACAATCCTGGTTATATGGGTATAAAATAGGTGTGCAAATCAAACATTTACTGATAATTAGTCATAATTTCACAACCCCCACATTCAGTTATGTGACCCCATATAGGGCTGTGATCCATAATTTAAGAAGCTTTACTTCAATACAACCCTACTATTTGACAAATCAAGTTAACAAGCCTTTATGAAGTGCTTACTATGTGCCAGGTTCTGTAATAAGCATAGGGAGGACTTCTTGTTTTTATTATTTGTTTTTCTTTCTCCAAGAAGACCATGGTATCAGGGAGGTTATGCCATGACATACAAATGAATAAGATTTAAGTGAGGGTGAGCTATGCAAGGTCACCAGCCTCATTTTCTCCTCCAGAGTCATCTGGATCCAGGGGCAAGATACAGATCAGGATGGTCCCTCTTAGGAGTCCCTGCTTTCAAGACACATATTCTAATGAGGGAAGACTACTCATAAAAGGGAGCTGAAGGAGGGGATTGGGAAAAAGATGAGGGTTGGAGGCAAGAGCCTTCTAGGAAAGGTCTGGGAGAGTCAAAATTACGGCCTAGAGAGGAATGATGATATGACCAGTTTCTTCCTTAAAATGGAAATTCTAGGAAGAACCAGACAATCACAGGAAGAGGTGTGACATCCAGGAGTAGAGTGAGCTTCCAAGATGAAGAAGTTTCTGAAAAAGACTCAGAGTCAGAAGTGCAACCTGATGGGGAACTTAGAGGGTGGAAGGAGAGCAGGAATGAAGGTCATATATGGACGTGAAGCTGAGCAAGATGAAATGGCTTTTCCAAGAACCAGGTCTTCTAACTCCTGCCTCTTTCCTTCACTTAGAATAAACTAGGAGTCTCACCTTGTCTTCTAAATAAATTTAGCAACATTTCTAAGTCCCTACTCCCCCTGAGGGAGTCTTCAGTTCTTCATTTGAGCCATATAACAAACCATATGAGATTCATAGCCATAACAACCATTTAACAACCATATGAGGTAAGAGCTTCAGGTATCATTATCCTTGTCTTACTATTGAGGAAACTAAGGTTTAGGGAGTTTAAGTGACTTGCCCATAGTAAGGGGCTTATAGTCTAATAAAGAGGATGAGAAATAAGAAATAAGAGAGTATAGAAATTAGCTAGGATATGATCAGGACAAAGAAGAAATTTAAACAAAGTTCACTAAGAACATTTGAAGAGGAAGAAATCTCTTGGAGGAGAGGAGGGAAATTAAAGGAAAATTCATGAAAGATTGTACTTCATCTGGGCCTTGAAGAAAGAGGGGAAAAGAATAAGCATTTCTATAGCATTTTCTATGTACAAGGCATTTTGCTAAGTCCTTTTTGTTTCCTTTATAAATAAATTTTCACTTGATCCTCACAACCACCCTGTGAAGAAGATGCTATTATTATCCCCATTTTACACTTGAGGAAACTGAGACAAACTGAGGTTATTTCGCTTATAAATTAGGCCTGATCTGTATTATTTGACTCCAGGCCTGGCACTCTATCCACTGCACTGCCTATCTACCTCAGAGAAAGAGAATGATTTTTTTTTGCTTTTTGCTGAGGCAATTGGGGTGAAGTGACTTGCCCAGGGTCACACGGCTAGGAAGTATCTGAGACCAGATTTGAACTCAGGTCCTCCTGACTTCAGGGCTGGTACTCTATCCACTGCACCACCTAGCTGCCCCGAGAATGATTTTTCAAAAGGAATAAATGTGTTCTAGATATGGGGAAGAGCCAATATAATTGAATGAGGTGAAAGAGCAAGATGAAAACATGGTAGTTAGTTTGGCTATAATACAAAGTACATGAGACTGGGAACATTGTGAAGGTTGGAGTAACAAGATTGTGAAGTGTCTTATCTGGCAAGCAAAGGAGTTCATATTTATCCTATTAGAAATGGAAAATCTGGCAAGCAAAGGAGTTCATGTTTATTCTATTAGAAACAGAGAATCACTGAAAGTTTTTTGAGTGATGTATGACATAGTCAGACTCATATCTTAGGAGCTTATTTTAGCAGTTTTATAAAGAATGGATTGAGGAGGAGAAAGACTGAAGCTATCACAATAGTCCAGGAGAGTTTTAAAGGCCAGTGACCATATGTAAGTGGAAAGAAAGAAATGGATGGGAGTGATATTCTGGAGATATTATAGATGTGGAGATAATGGAGAAGGAAGATTCATGGGATTGCAGACTGAGAGGTGGAAAAAATCTTAAGTCAATTATGATCTCTTAAAAGGATTTCTAACTAGCAATGTTGAAGAAGATTCTAACCCCAGTGGACAGGTTGATTGAGATCTAGTGAAGCATTGAGTACCATGGACAGATTCATGCAGTAGAAGCAGACCCAGAAATGAATAGAATGAATATTAGCTCCTACTCAACCTCAGAATGCCCCATAGAATCATGAAAACAGTGACTATACCTGAATTGTGTCCCCTAAAGACCTAGGCCCACATAGTTCACTGTGCCACAAGACATTCCTTCTAAGAATTTAAACAAGCATATCCAAGTCTCCCTAGGTTTGGATTCTCAATGGCATCCTATTCCTTAAGACTGTTTGAAGGGGGCCAAAATAAAGATGTTAATGAGAACAGGATGGGAATCAATCAAATCTTGATCTCATAGGCTCAAAAACTCATTGATCATAGTACTGGAAGAGACCTGGGAGAAAGTATACTCCACCTCCTTCATTTTAAAATGAGAAAACTGATATTAAGTCAAGAAGCATTTGTTATAGTATTTACAGTGTGCCAGACATTATGATAAAAAGAGCCAAAGAACCCCTAGATTTAAAGAGCTCACAATCTAATGAAAGTACAATTCACATAATGATGTACTGGGGCAGATAGTGCACTGATCCTGAAGTTAGAACAAACTGAATTCAAATTTAGCCTCAAATACTCCCTAGCTGTATTACTTAATGGGCAAATCACTTAATGCTAACTCAAGAAAGAAAAATAGCCGATGTACAAACAAGATAGATAGATGGATGAATGGATGGACAGACAGATACAGACAGATAGATAGATAGATAGATAGATAGATAGATAGATAGATAGATACATATACATACATACATACATACATACATGCAGAGAGAGAAAGAAGACCACCTCAGAATTTCCTTGGAGTCAAAGGAACAAGACCCAAGGTTAGAGAGAGTCTTATTCAGCCCCTAAATCTACTTACAGGGATGAAGGAGAAATTGGGTTCTCTTTACCAGGAAAGCCTCCACTTTAAAAATGAGGCTTGACATATCTCAAGCTAAAGATGTCCCTGGTTGGAGGTAGAACACCTTGGAATTTCATGACCCAATTAGCAACTTTAAAATGTTTGATTCTGGCTCTAAATAAAAATATTCTCTTTTTTCCTCCTCTTTCCCTTCCCACGCTCCTTGATAGCATATGATTAAAGCCTCCCACCCAACTATGTAGACTTTGGGGGTAGGGAACTAGCTACTAGCTACCACATTTTAGCAGTAGAGATAGAGATATGAGTGAGAAAGAGAGACAGACAGAGAGACAGAGACAAAGAGAGAAACAGAGACAGATAGAGACAAGATAGAAACAGACAGAGAGATAGAGACAGAGAAAAAAACAAAAAGGAAGGGAGGAAGGGTCAAAGAGGGGAAAGAAGAAGGGAGTGTGAGATAAAGAAAGAGAAATGAGAGATTATTTCTTAAGTATTTGTTAAGTGCAAAACATTGGGAATATAATACAAGCAGGTGTCACAGTCCCTACTCTTCAACAATTTACATATTAATAGGGGAAGACCATATGTAAAGGGGAGCTAACTGGGAAGTAGGGAATAATAGAGAAGGGATATAGCTATCAAAAAGAAGGAAGGATCCAGCAAAAGAGATGAAACCTAGTTGGAGTCCTTCCTACAAAGGTATTTGGGATGGGAATGAGAGTTGCCAATCAGGAGAGGAGGACTTTAGGGTAAAGAGTTCTCTAAGGCTCAACGTCCTAAAGATGCAGATGCCACTTTTTCATCTTTTCACTTAATTTTTTAATTTTAAAAAAAAACCAAACATGGAAAGGTTTAGTGGTTTCTTCCTCAACAAATTAAGTTCCTTTGAGTAAAACTGGAATGACACAGATCCATCAGCTTATAAATTAAAAGTAGGAATCACCTTTTTGATCTGATTTTTCTTGAGCATCAGGATAAATGTGGAAAAATATTTAGAAGAATTGTACATGGTTAACTTATATTGGAGTACTGGTTGTCTAGGGAAGGGGGTGGGAGAAAAGGAGGGAGAAAAATTTGGAACATAAGGTTTTGCAAGGGTGAATGTTGAAAACTATCTTTGCATGCATTTTGAAAATTAAAATAAAATTATTTTAAAAATTTAAATTCCAATGATGCTATTTTTTAAAAAGAGTGTAGGAATCAAATAAATAAATAAAAAGAGTAGGAATCAACCAATCATCAAACATTTATTAAATACCCTCTATGTGCCAGGCTTAAAAGGTACCAACACAAAAAAAATGGAACAGCTCCTCCTTTCAAGGAGTTTATGTTCTACTGTTCAATTGAACCCATTTAGACAAATAAATACAGGACACAAAAAAAAAACCAAATACACAGTAATGTGGGAGGTGGGAACCTTTCAAGCCCTCTAATCCAACCCTATCATTTAATAGTAAAGAAGATTTGCAGGTAGTCCAAAAAATCTCCCTCCTTCCTTTTCTTCTTACTTTCTATATTTCTGCTTCTGTGTCTGTCCAAGTCATACTATCTCCACCTGAAATGTCTTTAATTTTCATTTCTCTGTCTAGTACTGAAAAAACCTTCTGTCTTTTCATATTATTTTCCATGCGCTCAATAACCCTCACTTCCCACATTCTCTTGATACATGTCTTTCCTTTTGATTTTCTTTCTCTTCTGTGAATCTGCATCAATTTCTCTGCTTCTCTCCCCATTCATGTTTCTCCCTTACCAACTTTTACTTGGGTCCTTGCTAATCTTTCCCTCCTTTAGACTTTTTTGGAGTCTCTTTTTTGATAAATTGCCTTTTAATTTGATTATGCATCCAGATCTAATTCCACAGGTTAGCTTAAAAGTAGCACATATATTTGCACATATGAAAAAAGTATTTCATGAATTTCCTTCCCATGGTTCTAGTCTTTGAATGTTCCATGGGTCTTAGATACCACATATGATTGATAACACTTTCAGTATCATTCTCAAGTCCTCTCTACACTCTTTTTTTGTATACGTTTTTTTTTTGCCAGTTTCCAGTCCTCAAAATAAGATTATTTTGGCTTCTCTCTTTCCAGCTGGATTATTTTGCCTTTTCCACTGTTCTTGTAACCCAAATGCTATTCAATATCTGGCTCAGGGCCAAGGGACAATGAGAAAAGGAGCTATTGCAGGTGTAGCTTTTACTGGGACTTACAGTAAACTATGCTCCTCTCCATAAGAAGCTTTCCCTTCTTTTGTACTAACAGGCAAAAGCAGATCCTTCTTAATATCCAATAATCAGGAAGATCTCTCCAGAATTTTCTCCTGACCCAGCCTTGGGAGCATGTAATTATAACAGCCCTTCTCGTGGGAACATAGGAACAAATCAGAAGATGACATCCATTGGGTTGGGGTCTCTACATCGGGAGATAGTCAACATCTGGGCACTAGTTGAATTAGCATAAAAGTATATATAATTCAGTAACACTGCTCTGTTCTCTTTTAGGCACCGAATCTCCAAATCAAAGTTCAGGTGAGTGAGATACATTTCTCCTTTTCTCTTTTCCATTCTCCTGTTCCTCCTATCCCTCACCTTCCTTTTCCAAATGAACCAAGGCACTGTCTTTCAAAGAGTGGAGGGGAGGTGCTGCCTAAGGGGAAACTTCTTCCTTCTTGTGTATTGGTCAAGCCAAGATTCAGAAAGTCAAGAAAATCTACTGACTCAGAGTCAAATTTATTGAAATGTCCAAATAAGTCAGTCGATGTCAGTAACATCATGGGAGAACAGAGAGATTGGGGAAGAGGGGAACAAGAACAAATCATACTATAAATGATTAGGACACCTTTATAGGTACACACTATTAATTTATTATTTTTATTACTCTCATTATTTATTAATATTACCATTGTTAAGTCTATTTTATCAAATCACAGTGGAATAGTGGAAAGGGACCATTTAGCCTAAATTAGGCTTAGAATATAGAAGTGCCTTTCCCAGAGTCACATGGGACTCTGGCTAACAAGTGACAGAGTCAGAATTGGGACTCAGATCTGATCACAAGTTCAGTTCCCTTTTCAGTATATTAGCACAATGCTTGTTAAATTCCTATGGCAAGATGGGTGTCATGAAACACAGATAGGGTCCCTCAAAGACTGAATATGAAAATTCTATAATTCTACAGAAATTCCCTAGCAAAGAGTTTGACTGTCCCCAGAGGGCTTTGAGACCTTTTGCCCTGCAATCTTTGGAGCAGTCTGTACTTTCTGTCTTTTGGAGGATGGCAGGAAGGAACAGCTGTGCCCCGCCACTCCTGTGTCTCCAGGGAGAATTCTCTCCCTCTGGAACAAACATGTTTCCTTGTTAGCATAAGAGGAACAGGAATAACAGGCAAAATCCTCTCCCTGTTTCACCATGTCATTTCCATATCCTGTATGCATATGTAAACATACACATTCACACATACAAATAAATTATGGTATTTATTATACAGTAGAAAAGGTTGCCAGGAAACCCGTTGCTAAGCAAGCTATATTTTGTAAGTGTGGGAGGTATGTAATTAGCTTTTAAACACCTTCTCTGGTTAGCAATTACTCCCTTATTCCAAACCAAATGAGCGTGACATTCATGAATGGCTACATGCAAGAAGAACCAAATAGAGCACCATCCTATTTATTGGCCGACTTGTCCAATAGGAAGAATACTGGTTCTGGAGTTCAGAGGATCTAAATTCAAATCCTGTTCAAGTCATGATAGCAACTACTCAGTGTAACCTTAGATAAATCCTTTCACGTCTCTGAATTTTAAGGATTGAATTAGTTGGTCTCTGAGGTTCCTTCCAACTTGAAATCTGTAGTCTTATGATCTCTCAATCAATGTATCAGGAAGAGCCATGAAAGTGAGTCCCTGTGTGGTTGTGGCAAAGAAAGCTATTTAGCAAAAAATTGCTATATCAAGTATAGTTGAGGTTCACACTCAAGCTTGGAAAAAGTGTGAAAAGAATAGTCAAGCTTCAGGAGAGTCGTGTGTCCTTCCACATATGACTCCTGGCTTAAAAGGACTAAAGTACAGCTTTGCAAAGTGAGGAGAGGCCTCACTTTTTGTGCCTGGGAAGCTCAAGAGGCTATCCAAATTATGATTACTCTATTCCTTTGTCCATCTCAAATTAAAGCTCCCTTGTCCAGAGAGTTTGGGGTCCCCTAAAATGTCTATTTTTGATTTTTTTTCATTGCGCATGCAGCAGGAATCCTCCAAGGAGGAAGCAAGAATGCTATGTAAAGGTTTTACTACCATTTTTGCATTTCTCATCCAAATACTGATGGCAATAGGCATGTTACGTTAAAGCAATACCTGTCTAATTATCTTCCTTTCCTGCTCAGCCTTCCCTGCTAACTTTGCAAGATAGGAAACTACCTGAAGGGAAGAGAAAGGGTTCCTTTTGCCCTGCTACAGTCCTCATTTTTCACTCAAATTGGATTTAATGTCAAATTGAATAAAATATCTGAGCTAGGATGGACTTTAAAGGTTATCTCCATCCATCCCCTTACTTTACAGATCAGGGTACTCCAGGTACTTTATGCTACAATGCACTACTCTACCTTCAGCCAATAAAGATTTATCTCTCTTGGGCTAAGTCCTTGACCATTATTCCCAGTAGTGCTCTGTTCAGAGAGTAATAAGTCAGTAAACAAAGATCAGACTCTCCCAAAGGATTCCTACTCCTAGGAACTTTTAAGAAAATCTGTGCATTTGGGGGGCACTTTTCTAAAGAGCTAAAGGAACAGTAAACCTAATTTGTTATCTTATAATTGTATACTGCATACTGCTTTGCAGTTTACAAAAAAAACCAAAAACTTTCATGTATTACTTCGATCTAATTTGAGCCTCAAAGAGTGATATGGAGATTTGAATCCTGGCTTGGCAAAATGTGATCTATATGACCTTGGGTGAAAAGTCAAAGGTGAAAATTCATCTCATTTTTCCAGGTTAATGTTTCTTATCTGACCAAGATTTCATTGAAGTCAGTTCTTATAAACACAGAAAGAAATCATCTTAGACAGGAGAGCAAAAACCTTTTCAAAAGACATAGATATTCACTGGATATTGTGTTCAGCTGTCGATCCTTCCATTCTCTTTTATTCTCCCTTTGTCTTCCCATTCATCCAACTGTTATGTTGCCCTTTAGGAGAAGTAGCATATTTTATCAGGTTTCTGGAGAAAAGGCAGAGCCAAGACAAAACTCTATCCCGGACAAATGTGAAAGATTGTGGGACTCCTCAACATCAATGAAAGACAAGAATCCTTGATCAGATGTTTTCTTTCATTGTTGTGGTGTGTGACCACAAAGATGTGTTCACTTTGAGCCTTCCCTAAAAAAATATCTAATTTGATCTATCACAAAATAAATCACAATTAATGTCAATGGGCCATGGAAAACAAGATATCCTAGACTTGAAAAATAATTTTGAGAGGCAGCATGGCATAGAGGATCAGCCTTGAAAGTCAGAAAAGAAGGAAGAAAACAAGCATTTATTAAGAACTTACTATATACCAAGTACTATGATAAGTGCTTCACAAATATCATCCCATTTGATCCTCATAGCAACCCTGGGAAGAAGGTTATCCCCATGTTAATAACTGAAGAAAATAAAGCAAACATTAGATGACTTCCCCAGAGCTCACACTTACAAGCTGTATTTGAGACTGGATTTGAACTCATTTTCCGGCAGCTGGTCTTCCAATAGTGCATGTAGGTGATACAGTACATAAAGCACCAGCTTTGGGAGTCAGGAAAACCTACCAGTTCAAATCTGGCCTCAAACACTAGTGTGGGAAAATCAATTAACTGTATTTGCCTTAGTTTCCCCATCTGTAAAAAGAGGATGATCACAGCACCTAACTTCTAAAAATTCTTGAGAATCAAATGAGATAACAATTTGTAAAGTGCTTGCAATATGTATTATTTTATTATTGGGTTATTTCAATCATGTCTGACTCTTCATGACCCTATTTGGAGTTTCCTTGGCAAAGATACTGGAATGGTTTTCCTTATCCTTATCTAACCTATTTTTATAGATGAAGACCTAAGTGACTTGCCCAAAGTCACACAGCTAGGAAGTATCTGAAATTGGATTTGAATTCATAAAGATGAATCTTCTTGATTCCAAGCCCAGTGCTCTACTAATTGTGCTACCTAAATGCCAATAAGCTTTATTATTATTGACTATTATTATTATTCCTGACTCTGGGCCCAGTACTCTACCCACTGTGCCATCTAACTGTCAATAATCATTATTATTATTGGTTGTTATTATTATTATATTATTATTATTATCCATGACTGGGCCCAGTGCTCCTCTATCCACTGTGCCAAATAGCTGCCTAAGACATTTGCCCAAAATGACATGAGGTCAAATATTTCCTCTGCTACTTACTAGCTGTGTGATCATGGATAAATCATTTAACTTTGAAATATCCCAAGGAAATTCTAAAACTATAGATTCATGGATCAATATTCACTCAAGGAAATTTCCACAGGGAGTTCCCTGTATGCATGGGTCCTCCTCAGGCTCTTATTGAAAAGTCCTCATCTCAGTGAGTTCCCTGAGTGTTCTATACCTATGTTAACTATTCTTCAAGGTAGGAAAGAAGTAGAAGCAGTCTCTTGTTCCCAACACCCCATAATCATAGGATCATAAAATATTCAGGCCAGAAGGAACTTTGGAGACCAGACTATTTCAAATAAGTCCACTCCTCTGAGACTCAAGCTGAAAGTTCCTAACTTTTCATTCCCTATTCCCACCTCATCCACTCCCCAACTTTCCATCTTTTCTTTTTCCCATTTTCCAGCCGTTACTGGCGCAGGTGGAACCGGTTCTGCAGAAGGAAGTGCCGGGCTGCTGTCAAATCCAATGTTTTCTACTGGCTTGTTATTTTCCTTGTGTTCCTCAACACACTCACCATTGCCTCAGAGCACTACAACCAGCCCCACTGGCTCACGGAAGTCCAAGGTGAGGGGTACGCCCTAATTCATTTCCCACCTGTCCCTGCTCACCTTGCCTTAAACCCAATGGATGGGAAGTCACTAGTAGTCAGAAGCTCTATGGAGACTGACCCATACATATACCTTAATGGGATATTGAGCAACAGTTACAACAGTGGATATATGCCAGGCCAGAACTGTCATAAAAGACAAGAAATACTTTATAAATTTGCACTGCCCCCCCACCTAGACAGGCCCATACCATCTGCCAGCCTCAACACATTGCTTGTTATGCCCAGGTGATGGGAGACAAGGCCCTTCTGGCAGCTCATTTGCCAAGGGGAATTTTCAGAGCTGTGTACAGGTCCAACTGTGCTCACCACTAAGGACATCTGTTGACCAGGAAAGTCTGGAGTGGGGAGGACTGGGGGACAAAGGAGGGTAAGAAAAAAAATAAACACACTGAGAACCCTAATAAACCATTTCTTCCTAAATGGAAGCACTAGGAGGTGCTAGAAAGAAAAGGATCTAATTTGATTGTGCCCCTCGATTGGAGTTAAAAATCAAGAAAAAGAGGTTTTATCCAGGAGAATAACCACATTCTAAGAACATTCTAAGAACAACCAACCATGGCTGGTGGGGCCATGGAATACATGAATGCTCTCAGAGTCACAATTAGATATTCTGGTGCCTCGGGCAAATTTCTTTTTGAGAGGGAGTACACAGATTAGAGCCTGCTCTAGTTTGACATGGCAGAAGAAAGAATGACTCATTTCCTAGAGAATATGGCTCTAGTGCAGTGGTGTGGTAGTAAATGTTTAACAACCAGCTGTCCAAAAAAGAAAATATATACCTGACAGTATTTTAAGTTTAATCTTCATTATTAATATTCTTATTACTTTTTTAAGCCTAGATAATCAACAAAACAATAAAGTCCTGATCTGTAGCATTTGCTGGTTTCTAAAGCAGCCCCACTCATACTGAAAATTTAACAATCAGCTCTCTTCAGTTGTTTCAAGCTGTTCCTAGAAAATGCCTGCTTTATTTCCCCTATGGAATAACTGGTCACATCTTCTCCCTGCTCCACCAAAGAATGAGGAGTGAAGAACAAGGGAGTAAAAAAAAAGGCAGACATTGGGTGGTCACACTCCAGTGCCAGTGGAGAACAAGGGGACAAAAGAAGCATCCCTTCCCTTCCCCTGTATGTTGAAACTCTAGTTATAAGATTCTGGTTCATCTGCCTTCCCTTGACTGACAAATAAACATCATAGTGAGATTATTTCTCCTCATTTCACAACTCCTACCAGTGCTCCCAAAGAGCATTGAGTATTCAGGCACCAAGCTAAGTACTACAGTCAGAGAGCTAAACATGGCCCCAGTTCTTTGGGTGACTACTGCCTTCTAAAGCATCCCTCTTCATTTAGGCTCTAGCTTTTGAGTGCTTTGATGAGGGGGATTCAGAGTGCCAGACATGTGTTGGGGAAAGGGGAGATTCTTTTTAGTTAATAATTTATCCCTCTTTGCTTTCCTCACCCCCAAATTCCTCCTCTTCTGGACCCTGCCAGACACTGCCAACAAGGCCCTGCTGGCTCTTTTCACTGCAGAGATGCTGTTGAAGATGTACAGCCTTGGCCTCCAGGCCTATTTTGTGTCTCTGTTCAACCGCTTCGACTGCTTCATCGTGTGTGGAGGAATCCTGGAGACCATCCTGGTAGAGACCAAGATCATGTCCCCCTTGGGGATCTCAGTGTTGAGATGTGTCCGGCTGCTGAGGATATTTAAAATCACAAGGTACTTAGCCACCCATTTCTATGGGAGATAGAAAGTATGAAGGAGGTATCTCCATGAAGGGACATTGGTTGGGTAGAAAAGAAAGGTCTGGATGGTCTGCATTATGGGTTATGAAAAATGGAAGGGAGGGAGAACTGAATATGATAGTCTCAAACCTTCCTTCAACTGTCCATCCACTCTGTCTCTCTCTTTCTAAAAACTTTATTTATTGGCATAATTCCTGGTCCATTTGGACTACTTAAAACATTTCACATAGAGGATTTTCAAAACCTATTTAGAGAGATAATCTGATGTAAGAGGGGAGTGTGGTAGAGTGGAAAGAGCTCTAGACCTGGAGTCAGAAAGGATCTGGCTCCAAGAAAATTAACTCTGATGCTGGGTGAGTCATGTGATCTCTCTTAGAAATTCATTTGCTTCGCATAAAAAATGAGGATAGTCACCTCAGAGGGTTGTTATGAAGCAAATGCTTTGCAAACCTCAAATTATAACAAAATGTGAGTTATTCCTATTATTGACTGATGGAAAATAGCCCAAAGTCATTACCTCCTCCACATTACAGTTTTCCCCATCACAGTTTCTATATATTGTAGGTCAGCATAAAAAATTAAATGGGAATTTGGAGGGAATTTTGCAGAAGCCACAGATGACATGCCAAGGCCAGCAGATGATACAGAAAAAGTTTAGAGACTCAGAAATGTATGGAAAAATATAATATATATATATATGTAAATACTTATGTGTGTATATATGTGTGTATGTATAAGTAGGTGGATAAGTAGGTAAATAAGATAGATAATTGTATAACATAAAGAAAAAGAAAAGGAAATCCTCAAAAATGGAATATTTCTCCTCCTCTAATATAAAGGGAAGACAGATTTTTAAACCAAAAAATTTTACATAGATTTTCCAGGTCATGGAGATACCATGTCCCTAACCCCATGATGTGGAAAGGATAACTATTCTCTCCTAGACTCAACACATCCCACAGACAGAGAAGGAGAAAAAGAGCCTGAAATATCCAACATGTACATATATACATATTCACACATATTCATCCATTCATTCCTCCAACAAATAAATATTGAACCCCCAATTTGTAAGCAACCCTGGGCTGGACATTGAAGAACAGAGGAGATAAAGAAGACCTGGTCCTTATCTTCATGGAACATAAAATCACATGAAACAATTAGGAAATAATACTCAGCTCTATTCAGGACACATCTGGAAAATGGTGTTCAATTCTAGCCCCACTTTGTTCAAAGACATTGACAAAATTGAAGCATGTTCAGAAGTATTCTTGAAATCCATGAAGCATGTCTAACAACCAGGACTAGAAACCATAATAAGAGGATCATCTGAAGAAACCCAGGATGCTCATGTTAGAGAAGAAAAGAGAAGAGGGAATATGATAGCCCTTTCAAATTTGTGAATCATTGACACATAGAAAGAAAGGAATCATTCTGTTTGTCCACAAAAGGCAGGACCAGAACTGGCTGTTAAAAGCTACAGGGAACCAAATTTTTATCAATATAAGCAATATAATAATTAGAACCATCCAAAAATGAAATAGAATTCCTTGGAGAGGGAACGTCTTCAGTTGAAGGGTGAATGATGAGGATATTGTAGAATTCGTGCTTTGAGTGGGAATTAGACTAAACAATTCCCACAAGTCCCTTCAACTTTGCAATTCTCTGGTCTCGTGATCCTAAAATTGTAAAGTCAAAGAGCAAGACTGGTGGTCAAGATGAGATGTTATGAAAGCAATTATAAAAGGCAATGTCACATAGTGGAAGGAACACTGGTTCTCAAGTCAAAGGAATTGGGTTCAGCTATCCTACATTCTTCCATTTAATATTTTAATTAGGGTAGCCCCTTACCTTCTCTCAGACTTAGTTTTTTAAATGAAGGGATTGGATATGTTATCCCTTTTTGCCCCCATGATTTAGAAAGCTAGCTGAGAGGTGAATGATTAGAGCACTGGCCTGAAGTCAGGATGACCACACTTCCTAGCTGTGTGTCCCTGAGCAAGTCACTTAACCCCAATTGCCTCAGCAAAAAAAAAAATTAATTAAATAAAAAAAAAAAGCTAACTGACATGGGGAGCAAAGTAAGCAGCAAATTGACCTAGTCTCCTGCTCCAGATCAATTGTTTTATTGTTTTTTTAATTTATTAATATGTTTTATTCTAAATCAACAGTTACTTCACAAGAAACACCCAAACTAACCTCCTTTTTATGTACATTGACTATACAACATTAGATTATCAACTGTTAACCAAAAAAGGGATATTCTTTCATTTTAATAGGATGGTTCTAACATTAACCATTGTATTTGACCACAGCTTTATTGTCTCTCCATATTGATTTTATTATTTTTATTATTTTATTTAAAAATTTATTTTATTTATATACATCATGGTAGTCATCATGTGTATTACTCTTTTAACTCTGCTTCCTGCAACCTATATTATTTCACATATGGATTTCCATGTTTCCATGAATCTTCATTCTTTTTTTTAATTTTATTTGCAAAACATATGTATGGGTAATTCTTCAACATTAACCCTTACATAGCTTTCTGTTACAAATTTTTCCCCCACCTCCCCACCCCTCCCCTAGATGGCAGGATATCCACTACATGTTAATTATGTTAAAATACTTGGCAAATAGAATATATGTATACATAATTCCAAACTTATCATTGTTGTGCAAGAAAAATCCTATCTACATGAAAGACATATCATATAAAGGAAACACAGTGTAAGCAAACATAAATCAAGAGCATGAAAATGATATGCTGTGGTCCACATTTTACATCTCTCTCTCTGGGTGCATGTGGCTTTCTTTAGTGAACAATTGGAAGTGGTTTGAAACATTTCATTGTTGCGGAGAGCCATGTCCATCAGAACTGATCATCATATAGTATTGTTGTTACCGTGTACAATGATCTCCTGGTTCTGCTCATTTCACTCAGCATCAGTTCATGCAAGTCTCTCCAGGCCTCTCTGAAATCGTCCTGCTGGTCGTTTCTTACAGAACAATAATATTCCGTGACATTCATATACCATAATTTATTCAGCCATTCTCCAATTGAAGGGCATCTATTCAGTTTCCAGTTTCTTGCCACTACAAAAAGGGCTGCCACAAACATTCTTGCACAGGTGGGTCCCTTTCCTTCCTTTATGAATCTTCATTCTTTATGGGACATTAATATCCCATTTCATTCATGTGCTTGTTCAATCATTCCTCAAACATGGGGTGCATAGTTTTGTATCCAGCTTTTTGGTATCAGAAATAAGACTATTGTGAATATATTTAGACATATGCATCTTTCTTGTTGTCAGTAACTTTCTTGGAATATAGTCCAAGTACATACTGCGTGGACTGTGTGACCTTGAACATCAAGTCATTCAGCTCTTTGAGTTTCAGTTTCCTCACATGTGAAATGAAGGAGACTACGTACCTTCCAAAGTCCCTTCCAGTCCTAAATATCTAAGTACATAGAAGGCCAGCCAGAGAAGAACAGAATACTGTTATGTGACAATGTTGATTTTGATTATGTGTTGAACCAACAGAATTTGAAACCCTTGAATTTTCAAGTAATTTTTAGCTAAATCATGTTGCCACCACTTACCTGGTAACAATTTACCATGTTATATATGATTCTTTATAAATGGTCATTCATTCATCAAGTAATTACTGATTACCTACTCTATGCAAGCAACAGCCTCTTGATCATCCAAATTACTTGAAGTAATTTGGTTTTCCCAATAAATCAGTGTATTTTTATGAGTTCTTAAATGAATAATATATAACTAGTCCTATTTCCCACACACAGAGGATCTGAATTGTGAAGGGAGTATCATAGGCATTCTTACAGATTTAGGAGTTAGGGAAAGGAAGGAAAGGAAAGATAAACTTTATCCCTCCTTCTATCCTCCTAGACATGTACCATGGTGCTATTATTACATTAATAATAGTAGTTCATATTTCTATAACACCTTAAGGTTCACAAAGCACTTTTTTTGTAACAGCTCTCTGGGGTTGGTAATACAGATTGGATTATCTCCCCTTTCATTGATAAATCTTAGAAAATTGTCTGGGGCACTGAGAATTACATAGCCCATGTGTCAGAGGAGCATCTTCAAGTCAGGAAGACTTAAAATCAAATCTAATCACTCTACCTAGTGACCTTACTTCTTAAATAATTCTTAAAAGTCGATGTGCTTTTAGACATTCCCGAGAAAAATGAATAAATAAAAATAAACCTATTGCCCAGCTGTTGCTATGTCATCATGATTGTATTTAACATTTTCTCTCCTTTTAATCACCAATTTATCTACTTTCACAGCAAAATAATCCTTTTGATGTCATTAAATTTTTTTCAGAAAACAGAGATTTCAATAAAGCCCCTACTTGGGAATGGCTTGTGTACTGTGTAGATAACTATTTTATAGCATTATGAGGTTTTAAACATGACCATTTCAATATCTGATTCTCCAAATCCCCTAGGTATTGCTCAATATTGATGGGAAAGGGCATTGACATAAAAGAAAAAAGCAATAACATTGCATTTGGAACCAAAAGACCCACATCTAACTATCTCTTCTTTTAAATATATATATATATATGTATATATAGAGAGAGAAAGAAATATATACAGGTATATATATACATATACATATATATACATATATATATACTTACATATCATATAGGTCCCAAAAGTCGGAGCAATTTTAAGCTTTAATACCTTAAGGCTTTACTAAAACTACTGAAACACCTTGTAATATACACATACAAAAATACATACAGAGTACTTTTCTTATGTATAATTATATATTTTAGATAGAATCTGTGATTTTATCTTTATAAGAAGTTCCCTATGAGGGGATACCTTTTACCAATGTACAGAAAGAAATTTAATGATTTGCCCAGTCATGCAGCTATGTGTCAGAAATAGTACTTGAAACCAGCTCCTTTTGATTCCAAGGCCAGCTCTCTAGCCAATATTCCAGACTGCCTCACATGATCCCCAGTCAAGTGGGACTCCATTGGAAACTTCGTGTTTTATTAAACATACTTTTAAAAAAGACCTTCAAGGCAATTATTTTGCCTTGGAAATAAATTGGTAATTGAAAATAGAGAGAAGGTTAAATCTATTCAAGATGTTATACTAGTAGCTAAGAAGTGGACTTCTTTTTTCCAAGTGTATCTGATTTTTAAGAATTATTTAAAAGTCATGAGCCTACAAAATTAAAAATTTTCCTGAACCCAGAAGGAAAATAGAATCAGTCATTCTTTTGTCATTTGTGATAGCTCCAATTTGTGCAAACCTTTAGAGATTTGCCTGGGAGGTATATGATAATTAAAAAATCCTTAGTGCTTTATCTCATATATCACTCTTCACCTTGGGACATTATTTCTCACAAAATGACTCCAGCCATGGGCTCAAACAGACAGATTTATTCCTAAGGGAATATGACCTCCAGAGAAAGACTTTTCTCATATATCCTCTGGCTTATTATTTCCCTACCCTAAAGTTCCAGAGAAAATCTCCCAAATAAAGACTAGGTATTCCCCTAAAAAGAATTAACAGAATCCCTTTCAGAGAAAAAAAAAAGTATCCAATGTACAAAGTATATATCAAGTATAGGCCAGTTATTTATTTCTTCTACCACAAAAGAAGTGTTTAAATCACAAAATATTCATGATTATGTGTTAGCGCACACTTGAAACATATTTTCCCAGAAAATAAAAACAATTTTATGGACTGTGGAACAGATATACACTTTCACCTGAAACCTGTCTTCCTGAGCAACTCACAAGGGTATAGATCTTCTAGCCAGCCAATAGAATTGACTTTCTTAGTCATTCCTTAGTTCAACAATAACTGTAGAATTGAAACTGAAGGGGAATATCCTCAATCATCACAACCAAATATTTCCCCTTCTTAAAAATCACCAGTAAAAGAGATTTCTTTCTCCTCAGAAATACATCTTAGTGTCAGACAATCCTTTCCAAAATATTTCACCAGTCCCCTCCTGTTACAATTTAATTCACTTCTCTATTCTAATAAAAGAAAACTACTATTCGGGATCATGAAATATTTCTTTATATGCTTGAATATCTGAGCCTCCTTTTTCCTAAACTCTAATTCAGTTGATATTTATTGAACAAGTCACATGGCATTTTGAAGTGGGAAATTAGGAAGAAGAAAAGTTCCTGCCCTCATTGGCATATAATGTATGCCTTGCCAATTGCAAATATATATCTTTTTATAATAATTTTGGTACTTTGGACAATTTTTCTCGTTTCATTTTTTTGCATTTTCTTGCCAACATTTATTCATGAATGCTGTTTCCATTTTTACAATAAGATATCACAATAAGATATATTCCGGAGAAGGGACAGAAATGAATCTTGATTTTCATTGTATGGCAAGCAGAGGTGCTAATTTTAAGGGCAAAGCTGAAATTACTAATACTGAATGTTGACTAACTTGAATTAAACCTATATCCAACTGGAAATTATATTAATTACAAAAAAATGTTTAGACTTTGTGGATAATCACTGTGTGCTAAGAAGAGTGACTAATGGATTGGGAACCAACCTTAGGGAAAAAAAAAAGATGACTTAGATTTGTGCCTAATTCTGGATAAATCACTAGACCTCTCAGTTTACTCTAAAATTACACATTGTAGGGAAGGTGCCAACTTGCATCATTAGAGGGAATCTCCTCATGGAGAGTGCCCTGTTTCAATGAAGTCACAGACCCAGTCCTCCTTCCCAACCCCAGCTGTATACTTTCAAATATGGATGGAGCAAATGAACAGCCAGATCACACATTTATTTTTAAAGGCAAGGTGAGGATGCAAAGGTTATTGAATGGATTTAGAAGGGTGGGAAGAGCCCCTAACCCTTGCATGATGCAAGGACATACATTGCACGGGAGTGGAAACAAGATAATCAGAGGAGCAGAAAATTAGTCACAATCTTTAATGAGGCAAAGAGGAAAAGTAAGTAAAGTTTGTAAGACATAATGAGCTGATTCCACTGTTAATGGGATCATTAATTATTTCTAGCTAATGCAGTGATCTCTTTGTCCCATAAAGCTTAAAGGTCCCTGGCTCTAAGCTATTTGAAGTACCCACAGTTATAACCAGATGAAAGTTTCAATCCAGAGAAGAGTTGGGTCATTTTGTATTTCAGGAAAGAAAAAACAAGTCCCTGGGCCCCAAAGGAAAGTAAGTGAAAAGTCTAAAATTCAGCAACAAACCTCCCCAAGAGGAAACTGTCAGGCAAAGATAAAAGGTTCCACAAACAGATGGTGACTTGAAACAAGGAAGGTAGAGGAAAAGAATAAAAAATGGAAGAGGTCAAGGAGTAGAGAGATCTATGGAAGGGCTGGGGGGCAAGAAAAAGGAAAATATAGGAGGGAAGTTAAGATCCTTTTAGGATGAGAAAGTTGGGTGGGTAAACTACCTTTTAAAGTCAGGTTTCAAATGTGAAAAATAAAGTGTTGGGATTTAGGGTCAGGAAGAAAGACATGGGTGTGAAGATATGTTTTTTATATACTTAATGTCAAAATTTCAGGGGAAACTAGGAAGTGTCCTAACTTAAAGGAAAACCCTTGAGTAAGACAGTTTGTGAATGAATATCTGAAGCCTTTAAAATGCTGAAAGCTCCAGTTATAGTTTATTGTATTCTCATTAGTTGAGCAGTAATTGCTGGAGATCTCTAAAAATGTGTGAAATACTCTGGTATTTATTCCTGATATCAAGCACTTTGGACTGATATCAATTCTGACCACAAAATCCTTATTTTTACTGCCCTTTCATTATTACTACATCAGGAAGAAAATTTAAGTTATTTACTAAGGTCTCTTCAACATTATAAAAGGGAAAAATTGTAATATGTGTTTTATGTACAAATATAACATAGATAAATTTATTAATTAAATAATTTGAAGCATCTCTATTCAGAGAGAAAATTCAAAGAGACAGAAAATCATCTTGCCTTTTAAAAACCTCTCTTCCCAAACCATTTTCTTACATTTTCTTACATGTAATTTATAAGGTTCGTGAACAAAGTCAAAAACCTATAATCAAGATTAATCAGGGGGCATCTAGGTGGTGCAGTAGATAGAGCACCAGCACTGAATTCAGGAGGACCTGAATTCAAATCTAGTCTGAGACACTTAACATTCCCTAGCTGTGTGACCCTCAGCAAGTCACATAACCTCAATTGCCTCAGCAAAAAAAAAAAAAAAAAAGTAAGATTAATCAGGAGGATAAAGTCTGGGAACAATAGACACAACTTTCAGGTGGCCCTGGGGAATCATTTTCCTAAAACCATTCTGTCCTTCTTTAACTACTCCCTGTAAGGCTTCTCCTGTTTCTTAGCCAAAGGAGAATTCAAGAGACATTTTTCTTAATTAAATTAGTAAAAGCTTCTTCCTTCTCTTCATCTAATCATTATTCTAATCATTTCATAAAGGAGTCTTTCCTGGGCTGAAAAGACCTCTCCTTTTAATAACAGGTTAAGCCTTCTTAACTGAATCAGTACAATGTAAAAATATTTCAGTGCATGACATTGTTTTGAAACTGATTAAAGAAAGGCAGATAAGGAAAGGTCAGATTAGACTAAAAATTCAAGATTCCACTGAAGAGCTGCTCTTACATTATTTTGTAACATATAACTAAAATAGGGTATGGTCTTAATATGTTTTCACAATTCCTCTTATTAATCTCTCTTCAATACAATTCAGCAAACATTTACAAACATGTGCAGACCACTATGCTAGATTGCTATTGTTGTTCAATCATTTCATTCATATCTGACTGTTCTTAACCCCATATGAGGTTTTCTTGGCAATGATATTGGACTGGTTTGTCGTTTCCTTCTCCAGTTCTTTTTCCAGGTGAAGAAACTGAGACAAACATAGTTAAGTGACTTGCCCAGGGTCACACAGTTAATAAGTGTCTGAGACTGGATTTGAACTCAGATTTCCCAGACTTCAGAACCAATACTCTATCCACTGTACTACCTAACTACCCCAACTATAATAGATACTATGAATATAAAAACAAAAATACAAAACAGTGGCTGTCCTCAAGGAGATCACATTCTCCTGGGAGATCCAACATATGAACAGATGCAAAGAGATAAAGTACAAGATAACTAGAGAAAACAAAAATTTTTTGACCTGGATTCAAATTGTGACTGTACTACTGATGCAAAAAAAGTCCTCCATAGAAAAAAAAGTCAAAGAGCTGTAGTCACTGTGCACCATAAACAAATGAATATAGTTGTGGGAAGCTAAAGAGAGATGTGCAAAGAAACAGAAAAACTGAACTCTGTCCACAATCATAGAATTTGGAACTAAGAGGGACAATTAAGTGGATAGAACATCAAACCTAGAGTCAGGAAAAACATACCTTCCTGAATTCAAATATGACCTCAGACACTTACTGTGTGACTCTGAGCAACTCACTTAATTCTGTTTGCCTCTGTAAATGAGCTGGAGAAGGAAATGGCAAAGCCCTCCAGTCTGTTTGCCAAGAAAACCCCCAAAATGAGGTCAAAAAGTGTCAGAAACCCCAAAATGGGGTCAAAAAAGTGTCAGAAACCCCAAAATGGGGTCATAAAGTGTCAGAAACCCCAAAATGGGGTCATAAAGTGTCAGAAACCCCAAAATGGGGTCAAAAAAGTGTCAGAAACCCCAAAATGGGGTCATAAAGTGTCAGATGTGCCTGAAAATGAATGAACAACAAGAACAAAAGTCCAATGTCATCATTTTATTTATGAAGAAATAAACAAACAGTGATTTACCCATCATAGGAGTTAAGGGTTTGAACCTAAATCCACTGACTTCAAATCTAAACTTTCCACACTGCCTCTCCAGGAAGCCTATGATTTCATTGGAAAGTCAATGATGCATGAAAAAGACCTAAGAACATTTACAAAACAAGCGGCAAAGGGGAAAAAAACCACACAAATTAAAACCACATAAACAGCCAACTGAAGCACTGAGAAGATGTGGAAATGAAGCAAGGAAGAAAGTTGAGAGGTCCCCTCTTGAGGGAGGGTCAGAACAGAAGAGAGAGCTGCATGCTGAGAGCTAGTTTGTGTTTTAAGCCCAAACTGTTGCCCATCTGTTCCTGTCACTGAATATGGAGCTCTGCACTCTGGAGAGAGGTGCCAGGGCTGGCCGAGCAGCTGGGAGGGTTGTAATGAGGCCGTTTAGCATGTTGTTCATTGAAGCAGCAAAAGCAAATTACCACCTATAAGTAATGGACAGGGATGGTTTCAGTAGGGGGAGCTAAGAAAGCATAATGGATTGAGAAGAAGCAAAAGGTAGAGTGCCTGTGATGACAGAGCAATAGGGGATGGGGAACCAAGAACATTTTTCTGGACTAAGAATGAGCTCTTTTGCTAAATCTAATCTTTTTATCCTGTTTTGAGCCAAGGAAGTTCTGGGACCCAGTGAGGGAATTCACCAAATAGACTGGGTCCAAATCCACCTCAGAGATTTTCTAAATGAATGGACCAGTCACCTGGCCTCTCCTTGCCTCAATTTCCTCATCTGTAAAATGGGGAGGGAACAGTCAGTGACTTCTTAAGTACCTCACAACTCTAATTCTATTACCCAATAATTTTAGTTCAACTCGCACCTTCAGGCTTCAAGCATCAGTCTGTCCCTTAATACATAACCAGACAAAGGAAGCTCTTTTCCATAACCTGGGAAAAAAAAGAGAGAGAGAGAGAGAGAAAGTACAATGAAGGTCAGGGATCATAGGAAAATCAGGACTTCCACTGCTCCCCACACAAACACACCTTATCCTTCACAGCCCTGCTTTTAGAAGAGCTTAATTCCTCCACCCAGAATATGTGTTCTTTATAACTAGATTATCATTTCTAGTATGACAGACATATAGCACTACCCATCTATATTCTCTTGGACTTATGTGACCAAAAGCACAAAGGGATCCATTCTACAGCCATGACTTTCTTCATGGAAAGCTTAAGGTTCTGTATTAGAATTGATCCAGAGCCTTAAATTCATTAGCACCGTGCTTTAACCAACTAGGAAGACAGAGCTAGAGATTTTAAGAGTTTATCTGGTCCAATCCCAGCTCACTTTGCATATGAGGAAAGTAAGTGTGCAGTAAATGGTAAAGCCAGGATTTGAAATCAGGTATTCTGACTCCAGAACACCCTTCCCTCATCATTACACCTTCATAGGTGTTGTCTTCTATTAGAATGTAAGCTCCTGGAAGCAATAAATTGGGAAATCATCTTTACATTTAAGGGTTCTGATAAAGGCCTCATTTCTAAAATATATAGAGAATTGTCTCATATTTATAAGAATTCAAGCCACTCTCCAATCGATAAATGGTCAAAGGATATGAACAATTTTCAGATGATGAAATTAAAACTATTTCCAGTCATATGAAAAGATGCTCCAAATCACTATTGATCAGAGAAATGCAAATTAAGACAACTCTGAGGTACCACTACACACCTGTCAGATTGGCTAAAATGACAGGAAAAGATAAAGATGAATGTTGGAGGGGATGTGGAAAACTGGGACACTGATGCATTGTTGGTGGAGCTGTGAACGGATCCAATCATTCTGGAGAGCAATTTGGAACTGTGCTCAAAAAGTTATCAAAGTGTGCATACCCTTTGACCCAGCAGTGTTTCTATTGGGCCTATATCCCAAAGAAATCATAAAGGAGGGAAAGGGACCCACATGTGCAAGAATGTTTGTGGCAGCCCTTTTTGTAGTGGCTAAAAACTAGAAGCTGAATGGATGCCCATCAATTGGAGAGTGGCTGAATAAATTATGGAATATGAATGTTATGGAATATTATTGCTCTGTAAGAAACGACCAGCAGGATGATTTCAGAGAGGCCTGGAGAGACTTGCATGAACTGATGCTGAGTGAAATCAGAAGAACCAGGAGATCATTATACACGGCAACAACAATACTATATGATGATCAATTCTGATAGGCATGGCTCTCTTCAGCAATGAAATGCTTCAAACCAGTTCCAATTATTCAGTGATAAAGAAAGCCATATACATTTTCATGCTCTCTATTGATGTTTGCTTGCATTATGTTTCCCTTCTCAGATTTTTTTTCTTGTAGATCTGATTTTTCTTGCACAGCAAGATAACTGTAAAAATATGTATACACATATTCAATTTGTCAAGTATTTTACCATAATTAACATGTAGTGGACTTCCTGCCTTCCCAGGGTCCGGGGGGGTTGGGGGGGAGAATGTGTAACAGAAAGCTCTGCAAGGGTCAATGTTGGAAAAATTACCCATACATATGTTTTGCAAATAAAAAGCTTTAATAAAAAAATAAAAAATAGATCAAAATAAAATAAAATAAAATAAGAATGTAAGCTCCTGGAGAGCAATTTTCTCTATCTCTGTCTTTCTGTCTCTGTCTCTCTCTGTGTGTCTCTCTGTTTCTTTCTGTCTCTTTCTTAGCTCTCTGTCTCTGTCTTTGTCTCTCTCTGTATTTCTCTCTGTCTCTATGTTTCTATCTCTCTCTGTCTCCCTTCCTCTTTTTCCTTCTCTCCCTCTTTCCCTCCCTCCTCTTTCCTCTCTTTCCCTTCCTCCCTCCCTCCTTTGCTCCCTTTCTTTTCTTCCTTCCTTCCCTCCCTTTTTCCCTCTCTCCCTCTCTCCCTCCCTCCCTCTTCTTCCCTTCCTCCCCCCTCCTTTCCTTCCTCTCTCCCTACTTCCTTCCCTCCCTCCCTCTCTCTCTTCCTCTCCTCTCTCTCCTCCTCTGTCTCTGTTTCTGTCTCTCTCATATTTACAACCTCCAGCACTTAGTAAATTGCCTCGCTTGTAGTGGACACTTTAAGAAATGCTTTTTCATTCATGAATGCATTCCATGTACCCTTTCCTCTGTACCATTTGGCCTCAGATCTCAGAGATAAATGTCTAGGAAACAGATTTGTCTCATGTCCTCCATGGTACCTGCCAAAATTATTATCTATGTACCTGCCCTGGTCAAATCTGGATTGGGGGGGGTGGAGTATTGGGCAAGGGTTACAGGAGGTAAAAGAAGAAAGATCTTAATTTCTCTTCTCTTTATCTTTAGGTATTGGAACTCCTTGAGCAACCTGGTAGCATCATTACTGAATTCAGTGAGATCAATTGCTTCACTCCTGCTGCTCCTTTTTCTCTTCATCATCATCTTCTCTCTCCTGGGGATGCAGCTCTTTGGTGGAAAGTTCAACTTTGATGAGATGCAGACCCGGAGGAGTACATTTGATAATTTCCCCCAGTCTCTTCTCACTGTGTTTCAGGTAAAGGCCCTCATCCACTGAGATTAAAACAATGATAGGAAGGACAAATAGTACCTTGAACCCTTCCACTGGAGAATTCCACTCTATTATAAGGCTAGTCTAAGACTAGACTTTGGAAATGAGGCAAAAACCCTCAAAGAGAAGATCAAGGTCATCTGGAACCCAATTAGAAGCAAGAAGCTGAATTGGGTGTTCTTCCAAAGTTCTTTTAAGTCTTAGGATTTTTTAGGGGGGAGGTTGAGCTTAAGTAAGAATGTTTTTATTAAATGTTTTATTAAAAACTTAACAATGAATGGCAATACAACCAACTAAGCTTTATGATTATTTATATTTAATTAATTCCAAAGCATAAAGTAGCATGAAAGCTTTTCAGTCATTGCCTGTAAGTATTCTTTCCCATTCACTTTTCTTCTATGGTGTGTAGTTGGCATGTAATTAATTCTTCTTCTAGAATGAAATTTGATTAGAGATATCTCATTACTGGAGAAAGGATCCAATGACTCCCCCTGAAAAGGATCTTCAAACTTTAGAAAATAACCCCTACAATCCTAAGTGACCCATGAGTCTTATCTTATGTCAATCCATGGATCAATACAAACCTTTAATAAGTAAAAAATAGCAAGTAGAAGACAAATGGCCTGAGTCCATGACTCTGAGATACATCAGGTTTAGGCAAGGCTTATTCTAATTATGTTCTGAACATGTACCAATACATTAGGCCCCCAATGCCTTCTGTATCTCTCTTACCTTCTGCTCTAATCAGCCCATAGACTAATGATTTCATGGGACTTCAGAGCTAGAAAAGATTGTTGTTGCTGTTGTTGTTCATCCTTCATTCTTAAAGAGGATCAATGACATTAAGAAGATGATGTCATGACTTGTATATGAATTGTATTATAGAGATCATCTACTCCAATCTCTCCTTTTATAAATGAAGAAATTAATGCTGCAAAGATACAAACTCAGATTTTCTGATTCTAATTACAAAACACTTTCTACTATATGCATGCTGCTCAATTCAATTCAACAGATAATTATTAAGTAATTACTGTATGTGGACAGTGCAGAGGTACTACAAAACTTAGACAAGTCTTAGTCCTGTTTTCATGGAGTTATAAAGGCACAGAATTACAGAAAGGATCATCTAGTTAAACATATTCCTGAAAAGGATCTCTACTCTAATAACCCAAACAGCAGTCATCTAGCTTTTGCTTTAAAAATTTTAATGAAATTAAACCCATTCATTATCTCAGAAGCAGCTCATTTCATTTATCTCTTATTTTTCAGAATTGTTTTTCTCATAGCAAGCCCAAGTCCACATCTCTGAGATTGAAAAAAAAATCCTAATTACTCTCACATATAACAGCCCTTCAAATTCTTGAAAAAAGCTATCATTGTTTCTTAGATCAAATTTTCTATTCTCCAAGCTCCAGTTCCTCCAACTATTCCATATGTCATGTAATCTCAACACCCTTTATCATTCTGGTCACCTTCCTCTGAATGCTTTCCAATTTGTCGATGTCCCTCCTAAAAATAAGATGCCCAGAATCGAACCAGTATGCTCTGTCTGGGGCAAAATATAGCATAATTATGATTTCCCTGTCCTGAATGCCATGTCTCTCAATGTAATATAATATTGCATTAGCATTTTTGGCTGCCATCTGGCATTGTAGATCATATTGATCTACTGAAAGTCCCCATATTGAATTGTAGCCAAGTCTCCCCCATCTAATATTTGTGATGCTGATTTTTGGAATCTGAGATTCAGGTTTTCTATTTATTCCAAATAAATTTCTTCTGAGTCAAGTCAGTCCTATGCTCTAGCTAATTGAAATATTTTTGGTCCCCGATTCCATCCTATAAAGCACTTACTATCCTTCATAGGTTTGTATTATTTATGAATCTGACAAATATGTCATTTATATCTTTATCCAAATCATTGTTAAAAATATTAGACAGCACAGAGCCAAGAAAAAAATCCCTTGGACAAGCCACAAAAGTGTTTATTCCAAGTTAAATGTCAATGTGCTAGGTCCAGCCCCTTAATTTTTTTCTGAATCCACTTAAATTGTATATTTATTGTTTAGAATACATCTCTCCACCAACTATATAAGAAGAGCATGAGAGTGTTTGTAAAATTTAAGAAAACTGTATCAATAATATTCCCTCAATCTATGAGTCAAGCCATTGTTTTAGTAGAGCTAGGGAATTATTTCAGGCAAGAAAGGTCATTTCTGTTGTCCATTTTCCCCACTATTTAAGAATAAATGCTATCTCTATCTCTCTGTGTCTCCCTTCCTCTTTTTCCTTCTCTCCCTCTTTCCCTCCCTCCTCTTTCCTCTCTTTCCCTTCCTCCCTCCCTCCTTTGCTCCCTTTCTTTTCTTCCTTCCTTCCCTCCCTCTTTTCTTCTCTCCCTCTCTCCCTCCCTCCCTCTTCTTCCCTTCCTCTCCCCTCCTTTCCTTCCTCTCTCCCTACTTCCTTCCCTCCTTCCTTCCCTCTCTCCCTCCCTCTCTCTCTTCCTCTCCTCTTTCTCCTCCTCTGTCTCTGTTTCTGTCTCTCATATTTACAACCTAGTTAAACATATTCCTGAAAAGGATCTCTACTCTACTAACCCAAACAGCAGTCATCTAGCTTTTGCTTTAAAAATTTTGGGGGGTGTGTGTGTATGTGTGTGTGTGTGTGACTACACTAGAAAAATTAAAGATAGTCTATGCATAAAAATTATACATCTGAAGAAACATTTATTGGAAGAATATTTTGGCTATCAAGGGCTGAGCCTTGGTCTTATAGCAGCATGCAGGAAAATGACTGGTGAGGGCTTCTGACCATTTGCAGTATGGGATGCAAGCTTCCTGACCTACAGAATCTCTAAATTTTGGGCTTCTCTTGGTCCTACCAGAATCTATGCAAACAATGAGATTGCACATTCATAAAAAGAGCACCAACTCAAAGATAAAAGCTTCCTTATTTACAGATGTCTCACCTCCTCATGTGACTTATATTGTTCTTCTAACTCCTTATTTTCCTAGACCTTAGACCTTTCATAGATCTGAGTCTATAAGAAAGATTCTCCAGATGGCCACACAATCTCTTCTGATCTATAACTTTTGTAGAAAAGGAGAGCCCCGTCAGCTTTAGGAATGAAGGACTAATAATAAACAAAATGCCTCTGGGATATTTTAACAGAAACAAAGTACTAAAATATGTGTGTGTGTATGTTTCCTAATTCTAGAACAACTATTTTCCTCATAAAAATCTTGTAGAGAACTGAACATATAAAGGCATTTAGAGAATATAGCATAAAGGAATTCATTGGTACAGTGTTTAGTGAGGAATCTGTTCATTTCCTTTGAAAATTACAAGTATGATAGATTTCTTAGCAAAAAAGAGCTCAAATTTTTTTTCTCTTGTATTTTATACCAAGCTCATTTAACAGAGGGAAAGGGAAATAAATTTCATAAACAAAACACAAAAAAGCACAAAGAGTCTTATATTTATGTAAGCTCTTTCTATTAGGGAGCATCTTCCTTAGGAATAAGGTGGCAAGCTTCCATTTCCAATGGAGGGAAGGAAAAAATATAACCTTTAACCAGAGTAAAGTATGTATATGGGGATAAGGTAATACCAGTTTTAATTTACAGAAATAGAAGGAAAGAAGTATGTAGTTTTTTTTTTAGTTACCACCAAGTACCTCGATTAAGCTTTTCATGAGAAGCAAACTTTGTATTCCCAAGTAATTTAATAGTGACCTAACTATTTTAGAATGAAGAATTATCTTAGTAGGCAGTTTTTTTCTCAAGTAATTATCTGAGAGGGAAGAAAGTGACTGAGAATTTAATATATAAATAAGTATATTTCCATAGCATAATTAATTGGCAAAAACAGGATATGAAAATAAATACCGGCTTAACATGGGATTTTTTTCACTGTTACTATTAAGAAAAAAATGGTGGTTATAATCAAGAAGGGCTTTTCCTTTATATGGTGCAATTTGTAAAATTTCTTTCTGGAGAAAGTTAATAAAGACGTCCCAGAACAGTACTCTCTATTCAATATTCTGGCTTCCAAAACTCAGCATAATGTGAGACTAGGACCAGGCAGGCTTGAAATGCAACAAAGAGTTATTTGGAGAGAAAGTAAGAAAATCTAAAATATGCAGGGAGAAGAAAATATCATCAGGGGAGAGCAGGGAGAGGCTTTTTTACTTTTATCATCTCAAAGTCCCTCTTGGAGTGGGCTTCTGCTCTGAAATAAATGCTCAGACTTGTCCATCAGGTTTTCATCGTAAAACCATATGCAACAATTTATAGTGATTGGTTAGTGCTACAATAGAGTTTTCCACTCTGGGGGTTCTAGTGACTTAGAAAATAAGTCAATAGAAAAATGCAACAAAATTTTAAAAGACTTCCATTTATATTAGTGTTTTTGAAAGGGGGGGATAAGATGAATCTGGGGTGATGAAACCATCACTACTTCCTTTTCTAAATATTCACTAACCAATCCTTTAATAATATGTTCTAGAATTTTATCAAGAATTAAAATCAACTGATCAATAGTTATTCCTTTGTTTGAAATTCGGTTAATGTGCTCTTCTCTAATCAGAATTACAGAATCATAGTATTTTAGATATAGAGAATACTTCGCCACCAATTTACTCTCACCTGTACTGGAAAGGGGCAATTTTTGCTATGGTAGAAAGCTAACAAATGGCCATCTAACCTCTGCTTTGAAGACTTCACATAAAGAGAAACTTACTAACTCCTGAGATAATCTCCCATTTTTGGACAACTGTAATTGCTGGGGAAGTTTTCCTGGTACCAAAACAAAATATACATCTTTGTAACTTCTATCCATTGCTCCTAATCTGCCCTGTGAAGATATAACAAGTCTAATCCCCTTTCCATGTGATAGTCCTTCAAATACTTAGCTATAACTATGCTGAGATACATTTACTATTCTATAAAATCTTTCTTTTAAAATTTATTGCTGTGTGACCCTGGGCAAGTCACTTAACATCAATTGCCTCAGCAAAAAGCAAAAAAAATTATTTTAGTCTGAATTAAATGCTTCCCAAAATGAGCATTTTCATATACAGAGCAGAACACAGAAACAACAAGGTAATTGCTTATTAATATCCATTTCATACCTCTTGCTTTTAAAGAAATAATAACAATAATAGATTCCACAGGCTACTTTCAAAATTGTTCTATCCATGCTTTTTGGAATCTTACTCTATTTTTTCTTGTGTATTTCTAAAAGTTGCAATAGCTCTATCTCGCTCGCTTTCTCTCTCTCTCTCTCTCTCTCTCTCTCTCTTTCTCTCTCTCTCTTTTCTTTCACTTTCCTGTTATTAATCTCCCCTTCTCTCTGTTTAAAGAAAGAAACAGAGAATAAACTCTTGTAACAGATTAGCATGATCATGCAAAAGGAATCCACACAGTGGCCATGTGCAAAAATGTATGTCACGTTTGACACCTTAAATTCCTTCTCTCCTTTTCCATTTGAGTGAGATTTTTTCACAGTTATCTGAACACATATTTGGTCATTTTATTGATCAGAACATTTCAAAGTTGTTTTCCTTTACAATGTTGTTGCTGTCCTTGAAAAAATTGTTGTCCTGGTTCTGATCACTTCACTCAGAATCAGTCCACACTATCTAGAATTCTCTTAAATTGTTCCCTTTATTATTTCTTATGAATCAATAGTATTCCACCACATTTATATATTACAGTTTTCCAGCCATTTTGAAACTGACAGGGAATCCTTTGATCTCGTTTTTTTTTCAATATCTCCCCTCTTTCAACATCAGACTATTTTCTCCCTTTTGAAGGCAGCTTAGGTGATGCCATAGTGCACAGAGCACTAGCCTGGAATCAGAAAGACCTGAGTTCAAATGTGGTCTCAGACACTTACTAATTGTGTGACCTTAGGCAAGCCACTTAATCTTTGTTTACCTTATTCCACCAGAGAAGGAAATGGCAAATCCACTCCAGTATCTTTGCCAAGAAAACCCCATGGATAGTACTGGTGTACTATGTTCCACAAAGTCATAAAGAGTAGATACAACTGAAAAACTTCCTCCCTCTTAACTTCCTTTCCACCATGTTTGTTTCTTTGTTAAATTTGATGTTTCACACAAACTGTTTATGTGTGTTTGATCTTTCTTCATTCATATCTGACAAAAATGAAGTTCACCTAATGTTTCCATGTTTGTATACTATTCTTCTCACCCACCCTACATATGAGAAATAAGAAGTTTTACTCCCCCTTCTTTATCCCTTCTACATTAATATATCCTTCCTTTTACTTTTAGAACTTTACTTAGAACAAACCAATTTCTATTGGTTTCTATTTTTGTAATTTAACTTCCTCAATATCGTTTGAAGACATGAAAATTCTGGAGGGACACTTGTTTTTTCCTCTCTGTATTAGAATGTTAGCACTACATCATCATATGAGTGCTCCTTACAATTATTCAAATAAGAGGACCTTTCCAGGTTTCTGTCATCTCTTGTATTTGTATTTCAAAGTGCTTTTTTAGTTCTAATCTTTTTGTCAGATATATTTTTAAATCCTCTTAAAAGGATTATTAAAGATCTATGTTTTCCCTTGATATTCACATTATTCTTGATTATCTCTCTTTTGCCTTTTGAAATATTCCAAGATTTCTTCTTATTTATAGTAAACATTACCATATCTTTTGTGATACTGGCATGGCTCTTTGATGCTTGTTCCTCTTCTTTCTATACATTTGAAGCATTTTTTCTTTGACTTTGGATTTTGTCTATAATATTCCTTGGACTTTTTTTCTTTGAAGAGATAATTAGTGATATTTTTCTATCCACTTTACCCTTTGATTCTAATAGATCTGAACAGTTCTCATTTATAATTTCTTGAAATATAACATCCAAGATTTTGTAGTCATAGTTTTTAATGATTCTTAAATCATCTGTCTTTCTTTTATCTGCTTTCTGGAGCAATTTTAATATTAAATATCTTATGTGTTATCCAACTTTTTCAATTTATTTTGTTCTAATATTCTCTGCTTTCTTGTGGAGTAATTGATTATTTTTTGGTCTTTTATAGTTTTTCAGGGAATCTATCATTTGACTAAGCTTTACTACTTTGTCTAATAATCTATTTCTTCTCCTTCCAGTTCTTTCTTCCAGAGCTCTAATTTCATTTTTCCCTTCTTCTTTTCTTTTTTTCATATCTGACTATTTTATTTTATTTTTTTATTAAAGCTTTTTATTTGCAAAACATATGTATGGGTAATTCTTCAACATTAACCCCCACAAAGCTTTCCATTACAAATTGTTCCCCCCTAGTCCCCACCCCTCCCCTAGATGGCAGGATATCCACTACATGTTAATTATGTTAAAATACTTGACAAATCGAATATATGTATACATATTTCCACACATCATTTTTGTGCAAGAAAAATCATATCTACAAGAAAAAAAATCAGAGAAAGGAAATACAATGCAAGCAAACATCAATAGAGAGCATGAAAATGTTATGTTGTGGTCCACATTTCACATCCCTCTCTCTGGTATATATGGCTTTCTTCACTGAACAATTGGAACTGGTTTGAAATGTTTCCTTCTTTTCTTTCAGGTTTTCAGGTATCACTTATAGAAAATACATTTTTTTTCTCTGACTTTCTCTTTGCAATTATTGTTGAATTATTTTCTCCTTCTAGGATAGACTTGGGGCATCTCTAGATCTGCAAAACATTTTTTACTAGCCCATATGTTCTTTGGTTTATTCATCTCTCTAGGTTTAGTTTTCTAATTGGGACTTTGATAATTGGCCAGGCTTGCCATTCTTTAGAGTATGGTAGTCAGCCTTTCTTGGACTTACCCTGGATCACTTGGGTTTCTGTGCTAATTCCACCTTCTGAGGTTACCCCCTTCCACCAATCTTACAATTTCTGGACCTTCAGGATTCTCTATACCATTCAGGACAGAACGCTAAGTACCTCAAAGCTTCAGGAATCTTTGCTGTTTTTATCTGTACACTGCCACACAGCATTGACATTGGTTGTTGCCATTCCTTGGGACTTCCAAAGTTAAGCACATACTCTCTCTCTCTCTCTCTCTCTCTCTCTCTCTCTCTCTCTCTCTCTCTCTCTCTCTCTCTCTCTC
>JAJPUD010000574.1:619557-650029 GCA_023553655.1 Myrmecobius fasciatus
CTCTCTCTCTCTCTCTCTCTCTCTCTCTCTCTCTCTCTCTCTCTCTCCATTAGATTCAGACATAATTTGGGAGAAAGGGATGGTTCTTGTTGCAGGCTACACTTGAGTCCAGCAAGTCTGTGAGTCGCCTGAGAGATTAAGCTTGTTTGCTTGTGCTAGTCCTGTGTTATTAGCATTCACTTTTCCTTATGCCTTCTGGCTGACTTTTTCTGTAGTTTTAGAGAGGAAGAAGTCAATGACTACAGTTTCTCATTGGATTTTTTATCATTATTTGCTCTAGTACAAATGTCAGGGTTTTGCTGAAGCAGATGTGTGAGAACTAAGTGCTCTGTTACCATTCAGGTAAAGGTCTTAGCCATAATTCTACTCATATCTTTAAAAGATCAATGCCAATTGCTTAGGGATAATATCTACCAATTTTATAAGTATCTTGGGATATAGTATCTCTATGCCTATTGATTTAAACTCATCAAAGTTAGTTAGGTGCATTTTTAAAATTGTATTTATTTATTTTTAATATACGTTGCTTTGTGAATCATGTTGGGAGAGAAAAATTAGAACAAAAGGGGAAAACCATAGGAGAGAAAAAAAAACAGAAAAAAGAAGTGAACATAGCATGTGTTGATCTACATTCAATCTCCATAGTTCTTTTTCTGGATGCAGATGGCATTTTATATCCAAAGTCTATTGGTATTGCCAAGGGATCATTGAATCACTGAGAAGAATCAAGCTTTTAATAGTTGACCATTGCACATTCTTTGTATTATTATGTACAATGCATATCCCTGATTTTGCTTGTTTCATTCAGTATTAGTTCATACAAATCTTTACAGTCGTTCTAAAATCATCTTGTTCATCATTTTTATAGAATGATAATATTTGATTATCTTCATATACCACAACTTGTTCAACCATTCCCTAATTAATGGGCATCTACTCACTTTTCAATCCTTTGCTACCATAAAAAGGGCTGCTACAAACATTTTTGCACATATGGGGCCTTTTCCCTCCTTTATGATTTCCTCTGAGATCTGTGGGATATAGATCCAGTAATGGTACTGCTGAGTCAAAGGGTATGCATAGTTTTATAACCTTTTGGGCAAAGTTGCTAGGAACATTCTTAATATTTTCCTTCTTAGCTGAGTTTTTGCTCCCTTCTAACCATTTTTCCTCTTTTCTTTCAAATGCAAATATATTCTTTACCAAACAAAACTAAATAAAATATTATTAGTTCAGCCTTCTGTTCATTATTTCTTATTATCATCCCATCCACTCCATCTAGCAAACTTTGTTGCCCTTATCTTTCCTCCCTAGACATACATTATTCTGAGCTTTAGAACTGCCAACGCTATTTTTATAAGGCCATGACACAGATTGGTCTTTATCCTATGTTTTTATAATATAAGGTACTTAGTGAATTCCTTGAGCATTTGCACTGGTCTCTTTTAAATAATGATCCCCTTTTGTTATTAAAATTATTTCTTCTAGAGTCATCAAGTTTTCATTCTTGAGATTGTTCCAATCCTCCTGTGAAGTTTTTCCCAGTAGAATTTTAGACCTATCCTTTCTGTGAATCCTTTGAAATATGACTTTCTTAAATTTATGACACATGTCCAACCATGCCTGGATTTCCTGTTCTCTCCAACACAAATTCTAAGATGAAGTGGACACTTCCTTTCCAACTTCCTATCATTTTTATTCAAGCAACCAATTCTTCATTATTGGTGAGAGTAAGATCCAAAATAGCCATTACCCTTGTTGAGTCTTCAACTTTTTGATGGATGAAATTATCTTTAAGGCAAGCCAATAAATGAGAGAAAGAGAGAGAGAGAAAGAAAGAGAGAGAGAGAGAGAGAGATTGGGAGGGAGGGAGGGAGAGAAGGAGAGAGAGGCAGAGACAGACACAGAGAAAGAAAAAGAGAGAGATTCGGTAAATACATTGATAATTGACAAGATGAATACAATTGAAAATCACCTACTACCACTATATTATGTTTTTATTACAGGCTTATGATCTATTTCCTGGACTCATCTATTTACAGTTTCTGTCTCAGTATTTTATCATGACAGTAGGACAGTTTCATTCTCTTTCTACCTCTGTTCTTCTTCATCTAAGCATTCTCCTCTCCATCTAAATGCTCTCTACCATGCTTCCCTTTTCTTATTTCTGAATTTCTTCATGGTGATATTTTAAAAAATATATAATGCTTCTCAGCTGCCCTCCGTTTTACTTATACTCTTCCTTTTGATTATTCTGGTCATGGGTCCCATCTTTCCCTTCTTCCCTCACCAAGTTTCAAGGATACTCATAATGCTAAATTACTTGCATTTGAACCTCTAATATTGATTCCAGTTCAGAAAAGGTGACTGAGGAAGTGATTGATGAGTTTATCCACCTGTAGGGTAGATGCAAGGATGAGATGCTTTTTTTCCATAATTTGTGCATTTGTATACAGGCATCTAATGTCATGCATTTTATTGTTGGCCCCTTTCTTAGGATTTGTCTTCGGTGAATTTCTGTGTCTCTTCTATTGTCCTTTATTATGACATTTCACTATGATATCAAGCTTGGTGAATATGCATATGCAGTTTTCTCCTCCCCTTTCCTTTTTAAAACCCTTTTGATTAAATTTGAAATACTTTTTTACTAGTACCTGCTAAATGCACTCCATCCCTAAAAGTCCATCAGGCTAGTGCTTAATTTTTGATCCAGAAAGGTCTTGGTTATCTCATTTATAATATAAATATCCTGCCACTTACTCCTTCATCCTTCACAGTGGTTTTGTGAGAATAGGTCAGAAGATATAGGTGAAGTTAATTTGAGCCTTTTAATGCTTCAGAAATATAAGGTTATAGGGAAATGGGGAAAACATCAAGAGAAAAAGTTAATTATCCAGAGCCAAAGGCTATTTTACACAATTTCAAAGTAAGAGTACAGGAGAAATAAATTTGAAAGATACACTTATTCTTGGTAGATTAGGAAGCACTATTCAGTTTACAAAGGAATGATGTTTCTTCATTAGGACTTTCATTAGGACTTTCTTCATAATTCTAGATTTGAAACACACCAATTGCTAAGTCAAGGGGCAAGTGGGAAGAAAATCACTTATGATCCAATTATAGAATGGAACTGTTCCTTTGGTTTTCTATCTGTGAATTCCTAGGGAGAATTCTCTAAAGTGAGATTATACATGATTCAACCAGTCTTGTTTTTTGAAAATCATTTACCAGTTTACCTTCTCCCTAAATTGTGTAGTCTATACTTTGAACCATAGAATTTTAATTTAGAACCCAAAAAGACCTTTAAAACTATTTAGTTCCCTCTCTTAGCTGGCAAAAAACTGATTTCCAGAGGAGTTTAATGACTTGTCTAAAATCATAATTAATAAAGGCCAACTCAAGACTGAAATACAAATTTTCTAAAACTCAGATCAGTGCCTTTTCTACCATAAAATTTCACAAATAGAAAAATGCAAGTCTTTTGTGCTTTGACTATAATGGCCATCTAATACTTGAGACTGTCTTCTTTTCTACTACCCTCACCAATAGTTAGTAGACCTCCTGGCCCATAGCTATCTTCGAGAATTCTATAGATCAAAAATAATCAAAGTTAAAAGAAATGCTAGTTTGTAGAATGAGTATTATATAAAACTTGAAGTCAGGAAGGTCTGTGTCACAGTGCTGATTCTAGAAGAGTCACGCTTTCTAAAAATCAGTTTATTAATCTACTTAATAGAGATAATAATCTGGAATATATACCTCAAGCCTCTTGTAAGGCCAAAATGAGATAATTTGTTTAATGCAACAATATATCATATTTGCTTTTCTTTTTTTAAATGTGTGTCAGACTAGATGCATGCTATGGATCTTTGTAACAAAATTCTATAATTCTGTTTTAGTAAAATACAAGATAGGTGTCAACAATGTGATATAACAACTCCCAAAGCTAATAGAGTCAAATTGAATTAAGATAGGTCTCTGATGATTCAGGCCAGTTCCAGTGGTCTTGTGGTGAAGAGAGCCATCTATACCCAAAGAAAGGACTGTGGGAACCGAGTGTGGATCACAATATAACATTCTCACTCTTTTTGTTGTTGTTCATTTACATTTTGTTTTCTTATTCATTTTCTTTCTTTTTTTGATCTGATTTTTCTTGTGCAGCAAAATAATTGTATAAATATGTTTATATATATATATATATATACTGTATATAACATATAAAAAGATAGGTCTCTGTATAATTTGCCCTGATAAAACCTCCATCAGAGCATGAGGTTCAATTCTGGATGCCAGATATTAAGAAGAACATTGATCAATTAAAGTTTGCCTAGAATTATGCAAACATGATAGTGAAGGACCTCAAGATTATATCTATATAAAGATCCATTGAAGAAAATGGAAATAACTTAGCAGGATTATGATAATGGTCCTCAAATATTTGAAGGTCTATTGTGTCCAAAAAAGATACAACTTGCTTTTCTTTGCCTCTAAGGAAAGAACAAAGAGCAATGAGTGAAAATGCAAAAAATAAAGGCAATTTAAGCTTGATTAACTAAACTTCCTAAACATCAGAGCTCCACCAAAGTGGAATGGACTGCTTCAGCTTGTTTCTCCTCAGTAAAGAGCTTCTAGACAAAACCAAATGGCTGCTTGTGGAGTGTGTTTGTTATAGGAAGACCCTTGTTTTGAGTACAGGTTAAACAAGCTGGCCTCTGAGGTCCCATTCAGCTCTGAGAATCTATGATTATCAATATGGTGATGATGACAACTTTCCCATTGTCTATATTTTAGACTCATTTTCTTGTGCAGACAACTATAGATGCCCAGAGATCTCCATTGTGATAACCCACTGAGGTCTGCCTTCTCCAAAAAAAAAGGCCCTCCCCCAAATATAAGAAATTGTCGTCTTCTCAAAATTGGTCTGAGGCTTCACACTTTATTGGGCTATTAAAACATAAACTAATTCTTTTTAGTGTGTTAAAAACTGAGAAAGGTGTGCCATGCTACCCTTCCAACTTAATATATTTGCAATTTAAAGAAGACTTCTATCCCTTTTTAATAGAATTCTCATCGGAAGGAGAATCCTACCTTACAACTTTGGGATTCTATGATTCTGTGAGACCAATTTGATGAGCAATCAACCCACCTCTGGGCTTTGATTTCATCATTTCAGAATTGAGGGATCTGAGCTAAATATTAGCTTCTTACACTGTGGAATCATAACACCACACTGGGCCACATAATTGAATGTAGGGATTACAAAATTATACATTATTATCAAGGAATGTTTGGTTTACATATCTATTTTATGTATCTATATGCTTGGAATCACATAAAAATTTCTCAAGCAAAAAGGGGTCATGAGTAGCTAAAGTGATCTCTAGGTCCCTCTCATAATTTAACATTCTATCAGAATCCATATAAACCTCAAATAATCAATGACAAGCTAATCATTTTTCCATTATTCCTTTTCCTATTAAATAAGGTAGGATCTCAAAACAAATCTGTATTAAATCTTTTTCGGGATTATTTGGCCCCAATAATGAGTTACTGTAATGAACTGACCTGGCATCTTTAACAAAGCTCAAACTGGCTTCGTAATGAGATTCCACTCTTCCAGGGACACACAAAAAAGTGATTGTGTCCTGGACCACTAGTCCCAGTCAGGGGACACAAACTGGAAAAGTGAAGCCAGTCAGCTACAAAAAGAAGGGAGACCAGTTTTCCCTTAAGAATGCTGCAGAAAAAAGAAAAAAAAAACCAACACTTTCTCTAAGGGAACAGAGCCTTCCATGTCCCTCCTGCCTTGAAAATAGCCTAGGGATATGGAAAATAAATATCAGGAAAAACTCTCCATCACATCTTCCAATGTGTGCTAGAACACAGGTAGGCAGCCTTGGCCTTTGATCAGCACAGTTTGGTCCCAGTGTTGGAAATTCTAATGTTAGTATATTCCATGGTCCATCATTCTTTGATTGGCTTATGATGGTCACTTGGGACAGGCAATGTGAGAAGTATTTGGGGACAAGAAAACCATGAGGATACTCTTTAAATCTCAGCATACATATGGTTACCTATGAATAGAATCAGGCTTCCAGAATCTAAATCTCAGACTTTTTATGGTGCCATAAGGATTTGTCACCCCAGACACACATATATACCTTTGATAGCTCTCCAAGGACGAGGGAAGCATTTGGCAGTCAAGGAAAGTGTGATAGATAGGGATTTCTTTTCTAATGGGCAAAAGCTGAGGGGAGGGTAATGATTGTGGGTTTGTTTCTGCACAGTCTAATGATGTATCTGTCCTTTGTTGGTGGGAATGTATCATTCAGATCCTGACCGGGGAGGACTGGAATTCGGTGATGTATGATGGGATCATGGCTTATGGAGGGCCCTCTTTTCCAGGGATGTTAGTCTGTATTTACTTCATCATCCTTTTCATCTGTGGAAACTGTATCCTTTGCTGCTACTTCTACAATTCCACTCTCCCCCTTCCCCAAACCCTTTCACTTTGCCCAATTATGAATCTTTGTTATCCAAGACTGGTTGCCTACTATACTAAGTGCTGCATAAATAACTATTATTATTATCAACTTCATCATCATCATCCCCATGAATCAGACCATGGGACAGAGTTTCTAGAAATGATGGTGAACAGAGATACTCTTTGTCCTTGCCTAGAAAGGTGCTAAAATGTGCAGTTCTCCCATGGGTCATTAGGCAAAAAGTTCCTTCCAGTACTGTCACACCCCTGACCTTCCATCCTTAAGATTTCATATTGCAAAAGGAGTTGGAAGCGATATTTCAACTGGCCCAGTTAAAAAAAAAAAAAACTTTGTTAGAAGACTGTGTATTGCTAATGATGGCATTATATATAATATCAGTTGTAACTAGCCATCTGAGCAGGGAAATATTAATAGCTAGCCTTTAAATAGCTCTTTAAGGCAAATGATCTCATTTGATCCTAACAATAACCTTGTGACATAGATGCTATTATAATTCCTATTTTATAGATGAGGACACTGAGGCTGAGAAAAGTTGTTGTCTGAGGCAGAATTCAAACTCAGATCTTCTAGACTCCAAGTCCAGTATTCTATCCACTGCAGCCAACCAGCAGCCAACTGGACAATCAATAATGAGACTAAATGATTATAGAGTATATTCTTAATTTTCTACTCTAACCCTTAAGGGCCTGCAGGTTAACCTGACTATCACCTTTTTTAAGTCTTTCAAACTGAGCAGAAGTCAGGCAACTATTTGTCAAGGTAGGTATTGCTGAATGGCAGATTCCCTGGACTAGAAGCAAGAAGTTATTAAGGTTATTATCACTTTAAGGATATTAACACAGATTTTCTATATTCAGTAACTATACCATGGTGAGAGAAGCTTGATTTCTCTATTCCCATTGCCTCTATCCACCATTCCAGTTTTTACCCATCAAGAACTCCAACTCTAAGAATTATTTCCTTTACTAATGTACAAAAACAGACATCTTACTGAATGTATTCTTGGCCATTGCTGTGGACAATCTGGCTGATGCTGAGAGCCTCACATCTGCTCAGAAAGAAGAGGAGGAGGAAAAAGAAAGGAAGAAACTAGCCAGGTAACCATATATACCCTTGAGAGTTCAGGTTTTTGGAAGGCAATTTCCAGTGCTTTTCAGTCAACAGCAGAAGAGACTGGGTTCTGGCTTCTGTTTTGTTATTTATCCTATAAGAGTTCTAGTATTGACTTCCTGCAACCAGTGGGCCTTTTTTCTAATTGCTGACCAGTCACTCCCCTCATTGGATTTCTGTTATGTTCTTTACAAGGATGTTGTATTTTCTATATACCCCCAAATTCTAGCTATTATCCCAGTCTCCAACAGAGGTACAAATGAAACATAAATATAAATTGAATATAAACAAAAACATTAGAGAAGGCACAGGCAGGAACAGCAACTTCAAGTAATCCCTCTTGGGAGCCTTATTACCTTGCATCTAAATTCACGTTGTGAAGAAAGAATAAGTCATGTCCTCCTGGATGCCATTATTGCTCCAGCCTAGATTGAAGGTGACCACCCATGCATTTTCTGGGCACCGAGCAGAGTTACTACCTGTTACTATTGTCAGCTCAAGGAGAGGTTACAAAATCAAAAATAGGTATCCAACTGAAGCCAGTGAAGTTTTAAGCTGAGTAGAAAAGGAGTGTAGCCAGAATTCAAGAGTCAGGGACTTGGGAGACCTGTTGACTAGCTTAGTGGTGCCCAGAATGGTGCCCATATACAAAGCCAGAAAGGAAAGAAGCCAGTTAGATGTATGAGATGTGGATCCCTGTAGGATGAATATTACTTTAGCAAGCCAGAGTAAAGTCTTCTCCTAGGCTGATTACCCAAGTAAACATTCATTTGTTTTTCTTCTTGTTGACTGGCCAGGACTGCCAGCCCTGAGAAGAAGCAAGAAGTGGAAAAACCAGCTGTGGAGGAAACCAAGGAAGAGAAAATTGAGCTAAAATCAATTACTGCTGATGGGGAGTCTCCACCTTCTACCAAGGTGAGTAGTACACTGGCACTTTCCCCTATGGGAGTCACATCCTGCTGCAGCAGAACCTAGACTTAGTCTTTCCAAGTTAGGCAAACTAAAATGGACACAGAAAACACTAAAGGACCCAAAAAAGAACAAGAAGGAAGGCATAAGAGAGATCTTATTTTGAAATGGTATTTGTATAGAGGGCAGAGGAATTAAAAATGTAAAGGGGGAAGGAAATTCAAATGCATTTTCATCTTATCACGCAAAAGAAGTAGTGTACCATGGTGGAGAGAGAAATGGACTTGGAATCTGGAAGTCACGAGTGTTAGTCCTGCCTCTTATACATACTTGGTATATAACCAAAGACAAATCACTTAACCTTTAAGTGTCCCAGACAACTCTTAAGATCACTATAGCTTTTCATAAGGTTTTCCTTTTTTAAGTAAGTGATGGGTTAATCAATGAAGTAAGTGATTGGTTAATCAATGAAGAAAATGTTCACACTGAGAATTCCCCATAGTGATGAAATCATAAATACAAAACACTCAGGTTATAAACAAAACAATCTAGTATCTCAAGGAGCTATGATTTCATAGATGTAAGTAGTCCCTTCACTGATGCAAATCATAGACCCTCTACAGTTGGTAGACAGTTCCATGAGTTGCTTTGTCCAAAATATTTACTACTCAATGGCCAGTCTTTTGACTTCGGTCACATTGGTCCTTGATCAATTGACTTGTGCCTAATGCATTTCTAGCTTAGTTTTATCTGTCTTAGTTTGTGCCCTTCTGACATAGCATTTGTGAGCTTCAGTCACCTCCATACCAGGATCTGAGGATTTTTGTAGAAGAAATGCAAATAATACTGATTATTTCTGAATCCAGTGCTCCATTTCTGTTAGAGGATCGAAATGTCTATCATACGTGTTCAAATCCATGGAACATTGTCTTTAACTGGATCTATCAATTTTCTTTCTCTTGATTGCCTAGATCAATGTGGATGACCTCCAACCCAATGAAAATGAGGAGAAAGGTTCCTATCCCAATCCAGAAGCCGGAGGTACATAATCCTGATGCCTGGGATGGCTCGGGGGTTGGGAAGGGAAAAATTTCCAGTTCCTAAAATCAATTGGGAATAGTTTTGGACTAAAGATTAATAGGCCTAGTTTTGCTTCTGCTTTGATGTTCAGTTCTGCGATATCAGTGAGTCACTAATTTCTTTCTTTGAAAATTCAAAAAACATATTAAGAAATTAATTTAAAATATCTGGTCCCTAGTTTCCGCAAAGGATTTGTCTCAGGGTAAATAAGATATAATCAGTACTATTGCTTTAGAGTATGGAAACACAAGATATCATTGTAGTATATGTTGCAACTATATATTATATATATTTGTAGGAAATATGTCATAATGTCATATTATAATGATCATTACAACAGGGCAGATCTCTCATGTGCTATGAAGAATCCATTGCTGAGTACAAGAACAGATATCTCACTTTTTGTTCTGAAAAACACTTTGAGAGACAGCCCAGTTCCAAAAAGATTCTTGCAAAATCATTGTTTTGCTGATTCTATTTTGTAAATTAGAGAGAAGAATTCTCCTCTATAAAGAGATCTGAAGAGCTAAGGTCCATGATTTTGCTCAAATTCCCTCCAAAACACTATTCAATCTTATGGTCCTTGTTCATAGGAATCCCTATTTAAGCTTGGCCTATAAGCCTAAACTCAATAACAGCACAGGACAGGTATTTCCATATCTCCACCCACCCCATTTATTTTCCTTTTTTTTTCTCCCATGTCATCCTTCTTAACATTTATTTCATTGGCTCTATCCTGACCAAGGGCATTGACATCCCCCCCTTTTTTTGGTTGCCATGGAGACAATGGCTAGAGATTTCAATCTCCCAGGCAGATAAGAGAAACAGAATTCTGCTCCATATAATCATGAACAGGGAAGTCAGTATGTATAGATGGAGGAGGAGAAGAGAGTGATCAAAATCTTTGGGTCTGGGATAGATGGCCAATGTGATACTTTCAAGAAGTCTTAAAACCCTCTCTCATCTGGGAGTCAAGTCTGAATTAGTCCAGAGAATGGGGACCATCCCCTTATTTAGTACATGGCTGTTCTAGACTGGAATCCACTAGGATATAGCCATTTCTGAGTTAGGTTTGTTTATTTTTTGTTTGCTTGCTTTTTGCTTTTTTTGTTTTAGCTCGGAAGTCTGCTTTTTTAAGTAAGTGATGGTGTATTGACACCTCTTGTACCTGTGGAAATTTTATATGGATTCATAACTTATATCATCTGCACTACTAGGCAAAGGAAAGCAGAGAACCATGGCCTGAACATTGTACTATAGGGGATAATGCCACCTATTTATTCAGTAGTGTTGAAAAATATTGCTGACATTTTTAAATGCATAAAAAAGAACAGAAGGAAGGTCAGTAGAAAACACAGGCAACCAGGACAGCTTTGAAAATATCATGTTGAAATGATGATATGCATAAAAAAGAAAACAGACTATTCATAATACAGATTCACAGCTTCCTGTCAAGTCCTTTTTTTATATTCTACTTTATATAATGAAAGTGCTCATCTTATGGGGTATTCATTAAGTTCAGAATTAAAGAAAAAAATATTGCTGGATCCCTACCCCCAAAACCCTGTTTTTCTCATACTTATGCAAAAAGAATACTATTCATAAAGTAAAAAGTATTGGATCCAAAATCATTCCTGTTAGAATTTCCTTGAGGAGGCTGTGGATCTCAAGATTACAGATCTTTGAATACTTACAAAGAGCTTTGCACAGTTCTTACCACCATAGGAGGTTCTAGATATTTCTTATAGGTCCTCAGAATAGTAAACTCTTGAATTTAAGAAGTTCTCAAATATATCTGGGGATTTGCAGACTTCAGGTTTCTTCTTGCTAATTAAATGAGTGGATTTTTTTTAAAGGAATGATGTGGGAGTGAAGAATACCAACCATTTATTGCATTGAATTGAACTGAATTAAAGTAATCTAAACTGAGATCAACTGAATTCTTGTTGGTCCACCATTATACAGATAGACTTTGTCCTGGGACTCATATGAATAAGGATGGTCTATATATGTAAGCATTTATCACTCTTTATCCCATCCCTACCATGTCTGAGAAAGAGCAGAGGCTTAGAGCCAGCCCATCAGACATCAACGATAAGCCTATTTCGATTTAAAAAAAAAAAAAAAACCTGGCCAATCCAATATGCTTTCTATTTGTTTAGCATCTCTAAATGAGGAAATTCCTCTGTCCTCACTCTGTGCTGAATGAATCATAGACCCTATTCATAAATCATAGGATATAAAGTTAAAAGGATCTTAGTGATCTCCTATTCTAACCTTTTCACTTTATTTATGAAGCAAATGAAGTGCAGAAAATGTTTTCCCCTCTATCCCAGTAGTTCATAAACTTCTTAAGAGTAATGTCATTTTACTTTTCATATAGTATAAGTAAACTTATTGAATGTTTGGTTATTTGAATTTAATTTGATCCACTATGGAGTATCTGAAAATTGATTCTTCCCCATCTCATGTGGTGACTCTTTTCCCTTCCTCCAAACCCTTTTTCTCCCTTCAGTATCCAGTCTTTCCTCTTTTGGGGGGAGACTAACCCCATAAATAGTCGAGTTTAGCTTTCCCCTCTATCTCCATCTTCTCTACCACATTCACAAAGAAACCTCAGTTGGTGTTCCATGCTTTCCTGCTGTTCTCATTTGCTCTCCTGCTCCAAAGACACTGTGTTCTATGCAACTAGTAGCTCATTCCATATCCCTCCATGATGGAGGAAAGAAACTATGATTTTTTTTCAGCAAGGAGCATATTTTCTTGCTATTTAAGTGATGGAATTTCATGAAGTACATGAGTTGTATTTAAAGTGCAAATTGTTTTATTGGTTTTTTTTTTTCTTTTTTAGTGATGCACAAACTATTACTTGAATTGTTCTGGGTCTCAATGTCCTAAAAGGCTTTCAAACCAGCCTTTGCTTTATGTATTCCTTTTCTTGATCAGATTTGCCTGTCCAACCTCTATCCCCTCTTCTCTTCCACAGCCCCAGGCTATCAGCTGTCAAATTGATTCCCACAAACCTAACTTCAGAGGGAATCTGGAGGGCTAGGTGAAACAAAGAGCTAGAAGGTTTCCAACTCCACTCTCAGCTATTGTCTTTGAGAAATGAAAGGTGTTGGTGGCCAAAGAGACTCCCTCATTTTTTTAATCTCTAAATTCCATGGGGTTGGAATTAGTCTACTGGGCAAATATTCACTGTCCATTCAGAGATACCTGTTCATTCACTCATCAGGGTACATAGCACTCCGCCAGGGCAAATAGAAGAGAATTGTGGTTTATTAATAGAAGGGAGAACCCGCTATCGGCTAAACTGAAATACCTACTATGGAGCGATACATGTGCTCTGGCTCTTACTGGATATTCATAATTATAAACCCCTGATTGATCCTTGAGTGGTCTTCAATTATTCTGTGACCAGGGCCTGTGCCAAAGATGATTGGTGACTGGGCCAAGAAAAGCAACCCATTCCATAGACCATAAAGAGTGAGGATTTATAGTTTACCCTTTTTTATATACCTTCCTTATTCAGACAAAGACAATGCCAGCTCTCATTTAGACTTTTACTAAGGAAAGCGGAAGGGATTTCTCTGCCCTACCCTTATTTCTGGCAGCAATTCTAATATATGTGACAGCAAGAACATGAGGTTACTCAGGCAAGCCTGAAGTTAGGTTCTCTGTAATTCTTAATTCAGATTCCCCCATCCTCCACAAAGACAGTTGGGGTTCAGAAAGCAATAGCCTTAAATCCCCCTTTCATTATGCATGCCATACGATTATCAGGGGAGGAGTAGAAGAGGAGAATTTGTCCTTCATTTTTCTGCATTCTGTTAGTGATATAAGGGGAACTGTATAAGGAGCTGAATTCTTCCTTCACAGGAGGCTCTCTTCTCAACAGCCAGGACTTAATTCCCTCAGAGTTGTGGTCTGGCTTATTCAGCCAAACATTAGACATTTCTGGCATCAGTTGCTATCATCTAGTGGGTAAAGACTCATCATCTCAGTTCGACTAAGAAACTTCTTAATTCCTGATTCACTGATTCTAAGAAAATCATTTAACATCTTTATATTCATCATAATCTTCCTAAAATCACCACTCTTCATAAGAGCCTTTAAGATTTCCCTATTATCTTTAGAATAAAATAAAAATGCCTCAACTAACAGTTAAAACTTTCACAATCTGACTCCTTTCCAGACTTTTTTGCTTATGACTCCTTGACATTCACTTTACTTTCAAGACAAACTGGCTTACCTGACACTCTATCTCATATTCCATGTCTTTATATATACTTTTCCCCATATCTGCAATGAACTCCTGCCTCTTGGAATCCCTATTTCCTTTCCAAGCTTAGTTCATCAACTGCCAAGAAAGTGAATAAGAGGGACAGGTTTAAGAAAAGAGCTAATTTTTTTATGAGGATTGGGTTCAAATTTCAAGTAGAGTGGAGATGTCCTATAGATCTTCTAAGGTCTAGACTTAGGGAAGAAGTCAGGACTAGATAAAGAATTGAGAGTTATTTTCATATATAGGATGGCTGAAATCATGGAACTACCAAAGGAGAAAGTATAGTATTGTTGGAGTTTGGGAACCCCAAAAATGGTGGGGTTTCAGACCTTTTGCAAGATGTCTCAAAAGAATTTTCAGGTTCGGAACCATCTCCAAGTCAAGGGACAAAGTCTATTATCATTGAAATATCAATGAAAGCAAGCTAAATTCCAAAAGAAGTTAGCAAAGATCCAAGAGCAAAATGGTATATTTATAGGAAAAAGTAAGAGAAATCAGGCATTTCATGTCATCAGTATGCTAATTTTATGGCTTAGAAGTGCGTAGATGCAGTACCCATAGTTCCTTGGGCAGAGCTCTGAGGGAAAGAACCTTCCAGAGGTGTGTTTTTAGACCTGAAACTTCACTAAGTTAAGTGGTGGGCACTCAATTTTGTTCTGTTCCTGCCTTAATTTAAATATCTTCTTATTATTGCTCACTAGTCTCAAAAACCCCTTTATCACTGGCCAACAGGCTGTTATCTCATAGCCAGCAATCTTTGGGACTTAGCATCGTGGCCATATAAAATAAACTAAGGCAAGATAGCTTAAAGGAAGAGATATATCATTCCTAATTATATCATTTCCAAAGCCAAGTAACTTTGGGGTTATTCCTAAGGGCTCCACCACATCAGTATAGAAACAGAGAAGATGATAACCAAGGACAGGATCTTGTGGTATATTAAGGAATAAATGAAAATTTGTTTGGTGCAATAGACTAAGACCAGCTTATGGAAGCCCATGACAGTTTGGAGTTTATTTCTGGGAAGTTGGAAGCTACTTGATGAATGTACAATTGAATATAGTCCCTATTCTCTAGTCATGAAATAGAAACTTTACCCAAAGTTTAATCAGATTGGTAATTTTTTTAAAGAAATTATTTACAAGTCTTTTAATAGACCTTTTCTTCTTCTTGCCAATAGTGCTAATAGGCAGTGTAAATGGTCAGGGTGAACTACTAAAAATGTCTCCTGGCCCCTGTCCACTCTCCTCCCCAAAGGAGGTAGATATTTTATTAGTTACCAGTGAGAAACAATTCTGCACAATTCTGACTTTTCTAATGAAGAAATGAGGCATTTCTAATGAGGAATAACCATGGATTAATAACTCTGAAAATTATTTCCAGTGGCTTTGTGATAGCTGAATATTGCTGACCCGCTATAAAGTGATTAACTTTGTATTTGTCCTAAGACTACAAGTCAGCTGTTGCAATTGAAGGAGACATCAGAACATCGTGACCTATCTCTCATATAAGTTATCCCAATATGATTCCATTCAAGTAGAACATCAAAATCTAGCATCATAAAATCCAGCAGCACCAAAAGCAGCCAAATTTTACCTGGCAACTGTGATTCCAGAAAAGGAATAATTAAATGTGCTTCCCACCTCCTGATAGAGAGATGAAGGACTCTAGAGTACAGCATGAAATATATAATCTTTTTCATGTGATCAATACAGAAATTTGGAGGGGTCTTTTTGACTACATGGTTGTAAAGGGGGTTTTGTTTCTTCTTTTATTCTCAACTTCACAGAAGGGTGGGAGAACAAGAAGGAAAAGAAAGAAGGTGAATTTTTTGCTTATTGAGAAAAATAAAATATAATTTTAAAATAAGATTTACCTAGCCAATCTTAACCACACTCCAAGAAAGAAGCTGACAGTAATAAATGGTTCCTGTAAGGTAGTAGAGGATGAAAAGTTGAGAAAATCAGGTAGAGATTAGGTTATAAAGGTCACTGACAGACTAAGGGGTGATAGGCTAAAGAATCTGTTTTTGTTTTGTTTTTTTTCTGAAGACAACAAAAGTTTTTTTTTAATTAAAGCTTTTTTATTTTCAAAACATATGCATGTATAATTTTTCAACATTAATCCTTGCAAAACGTTGTGTTCCAATTTCTCCCTTTCCCCCATCCTCTCCCCTAAATGGCAAGTAATCCAATATATGTTAAACATGGTAAAAATATATGTTAAATCCAATATATGCATACATATTTATACAATTATCTTATTGCACAGAAAAAAAACAAATCAAAAAGGAAAAAATGAGAAAGAAAATAAAATGCAAGCAAACAACAAAAAAAATGAATATGTTATGTTGTGAACCACACTCAGTTCCCACAGCCCTCTCTCTGGGTGCAGATGTCTCTCTTCATCACAAGACATTAGAACTAGCCTGAATCATCTCATGGAAACAAAGGTTTTAGGAACCCTGACCTGGCAACAATATTTAATAAGAATTATGAGGAGAGACCAGAGACAAAGGGACAATATTAAACTCAAAGAAATTTAGAGCTGAACCCAGTTCTCCTCAGCTTAGTTGTATGAGAATCATTGCTGTGTAGCTCCCTTATCAAAGGCAGATTCTAAAACCCTTCCTGACCACTCCAAAATCTCCAACAGCAAAGGTGAGGAAGGAGACCATTCTTTTTCATCCTGTGAATTTAAAATACACTTTTAAAAAAAACAGGTGGTGCAGTGGATAGAGCACCAGCCCTGAAGTCAGGAGGATCTGAGTTGAAATCTGGTCTCAGACACTTAACACTTCCTAGCTGTGTGACTCTGGACAAGTCACTTAACTCCAATAGGACAATTAAAAAAAATCATAGCATAGTAGAAAGATCAGGAAAACCTATATTCTAATCCCATCCTTAATTCTTAACCATTTGTGTGACTTGTACCAAGGATTATTTGTAAAATGAGGTTAGACTGTCTAGCCTCCATGTTTTCTTCCAGCTTTAGACCGATAATCCTGTGTCTATGATCCTATACAGAGGTTTTCTCACATGAGTAGTCTATCTCTATCACCTTTCTTTTTTTCTCATAAAAATTCTATTCTACTTTTAATATATTGAGCTTTTCTTATTTTCCAATTTTGACTATATTAGTCTTTTTTCCTTATTTTGTTTTATTTTCTTTTATTTCATTTCAATTCATGGAACAGAATAAGCATTTCCATTACATAGTACTGTGAAACAAAACAAAACAAAAAGATGATTGCACATGAAAATGCAAATCTACCATGTCAACTTGCTAGCTGAGTTGTGTATGATGGAGTGATTCTCTCTCTCCTATTACAGGATTAATCAGTCTAAAAAGTATTTATTAAAGACCTGCTAGGTTGGAGATAGTATACTAGATGGTGGGAATATATAGAGAAAAATGAGTCAATCATTTCCCTCAAGAAACTTACCTTCTATTGGGAAGTAGGGACAGCATGTACACTAATTAGAATACATAAAATCAATGCAAGATAATTTAGGTCACACAGTAACCATTAGTGGAGGTCAGGAGAGGCTTCATTCATATAAGAGATGACACTTGAAGCTTTGAAGGAATCTTGGAATTCTAAGAAGTGCAGATGAAAAGGATACAAATTTCAGGAAAGGAGAACAGTCTACACAAGGCACAGAAATGATAGATTGGAAGCCTTATAACCAGAAGAAATCTTGAAATCATCTGATAGATAGCCTCCTTTACTTTGGAGATACAGAAACCAAAGCTCTGAGAAACAAAGTTACATCACTCAGCCAATAGGCATTTATTAAGTATCTACTATTTTTCAAGTACTGTGCTAAGTTAAGCACTGCACACACAACTAACAAAAAACAAAGTCCCTGCTCTCAAGCAGCTTACACTCTAATGGGGGAAGACAACACACATAAGAAAACTGAAACAGGTGGAGGGAAGGAAGCAGGGACCCAGTTGATGGTGGACATATCAGATATTTCACAATAGTAAAACCAGGGGGGAAATGAGGAGATATCTGATCTGAGCCCCCTTCTTAGATGGAATTCATGGCTCCTTAAATCAGAAGGATAGAATGTAGTGAGGTGATGATAACTCCAAAGTTATTGAACTCTTGAAGGATGATCAGGTTTTCCCAATAATGAGCTTCCTGGGACATGGCAGAAAAATTAAGAGATGAATCAGAATAATGCAGGGAATGGGGGAACTAGGAAATTGTTTCCTCCTTAAATATAGGTACTGCATTTTCCCAAGGTCATACAGGTTATAAGCAGCAGAGTTGAAAGCCTTAACTCCAATCCTATTTCTGCTACCCCATACTGTCTCTCCTATTGCCTGGCAACTTTTCAATCATGTCCTATCATAAGACAGCCTCGCTTTCCCTCTTCAGTCCCCACTTCCAAATATCAAAAGCCCTATGGAATAGAACAGGAACAGAACAAATGGGATTTCTATTTTTTATTATATACTGGATTTCCAGAGAAGACGCTGTTTCCTCAAACTTTTGCTGTCCTGGCTAGATATTGGCAGTGCAAGGATGGAAAGTCATATTTAAATGATTCTGTTTCTTGTAGGAGAAGAAGAGGAAGAGGAGCCTGAGATGCCTGTGGGCCCCCGCCCTCGCCCACTCTCTGAATTGCACCTCAAGGAGAAGGCAGTACCCATGCCAGAAGCCAGTGCATTTTTCATCTTTGGCCATAACAACAGGTATTCAAAAATACTGTGAGAGGAGAGGTTCTGCATTATATCCAGAACAGCCACCAAGGGCCTGAGTTTCAATTGTATCTGCCTCCAAAGCTTCAGGTCTCCCTCAACACTATCCAAAACCTGGGTGTCTGGGACTCAGGAGAATATACTCCTTAAGCCATGTAAGATAGTTTGGCATTCAAAAGCTTAAGTGTCGGTGTAGAACTTTGTAGAATATTCCTGCCATGGTATCAGTATCTGCCTCTATTCTCTTCCCTTCCTAACTCAGCTTCTCTTTTCTTTCAAAGGTTCCGTCTTCAGTGCCACCGCATTGTCAACAATAATGTTTTTACCAATCTGATCCTCTTCTTCATTCTGCTCAGCAGCATCTCCCTGGCTGCTGAGGACCCGGTCCGCCACAACTCCTTTCGGAACCAAGTATGCATTCCCCCTTCCTCCCTGTCTTCCCCTTGGAGGGTAGGACTGTGAGCAGGTCTAGAAGTGTGGTGGCTGACGTGCCCATTTTAATATCCTATAATGAAAAGAATTATCTAGTAGAAAGCAACTAGGTCTCCTTAAGAGATTTAGACTCCATAAATGCCCACATATCAGGACTGAAAGCACACAAAAGAGATTATCCTCAGATGGTTCTGGCTCCTCCTGAGGATGAGGAAAATACAACCCACTGGATTTTTCATGTGCTCTAGGAAAACATGTTATCAGAAATATTCAATGAAGAAAGGCACTGGTTTTCTTCCCTCTTATCATTAGTGTTTCCATTCTTAATAATGGATAGAAGGAAGGAAACAATAATGTACCAACAATGTGGCGAATTTTCTATAGGCCATGCCCCTGAGATCTTTCCTTGGGTTGTAGAATTTCCAGAAAATGTTCAGGGCTCACTCAAGAGTATGACACATTTCTTTAGAATCTATGTTAGAATGAGAACTGGTGATTCTATAATCTCATTGCTTGAATTCAACAGGACCTATGGTGGGCACAGATTGTCTAAACCATGGATATCCCAAAAAATGAAGTTCTATTAAAGTCTGTCCCCAGAAGGTTTGGACCAATTCTGGATGATAGTCCTCAGATGTACCACAACTAAGACCTAATTTTTCATTAGAGCCTATGAGATAATGAGGACTGGTGATTCTATAATCTCGCAGCCTGAATCAAACAGGACCCATGTTGGGCACCCCATAGCTATCCCAAAAAATGAAGTTCTATCAAAGTCTGTCCCCAGAAGGTTTGGACCAATTCTGGATGGTAGTCCTTCTCAGATGTATCACAACTAAGACCTAATTTTTACCCAACCCCATGTTAAAGAAATATTTCCCGAGAGAATCACCTGAGAGAAGAACCACCTAGAAGGGAAGTATGGGAATGGGAGAAGGAAGGGACTCTGACGTTTGAGTTTTACCCATTACTCAAAAGTAAACAGAATTGTGATACTCTGTAGCTTATCCCTATTCCAGATTGTATGAGCTTCTGCTGATAGGGAGGGCATATCATGGTGAACATAGCAGCAAATATCCTGTGTGAATTTCCATCAGAAGAGCAGACCCAATCTGAACTGAGTATCTAGTGTCGTCTGCAAAAATCCCTGACTCACTTGCCCCTTTGACACAGATCTCAATGAGAAGTTTCAGTGCTGGGCTGATTTGGTTTGATAAGCATATTAGATTAAAAAGAGCAGGCATATCTGCCCCTGCACCCTGCCCTGGAAACCCTCCTCTCAGCTCTCAGTGAAGACTGCTTTGGAAAATCTCTGAAGTTGAGCCATGCCTTAAAGGCATCAGAAAAAAAAATTATATAATGCTACCTGTGTCCTGACCTGGTTCCAGCCCAGCTCTGCCTTCTCCATGTATAAAGCTTTATGTGACATGCTTTCCCAAATTTTGAATTGCAATTCCCTGTTCTGGTGAATACCCAACGATCTATCTCCCTTCCCTTTTGACCCCCCCTCTTCCCTCTCCCTCCAACCCTGTCCCTTTTTGTTTTGCAGATTCTGTTTTATTTTGATATAGTTTTTACTACCATTTTCACCATTGAAATTGCTCTGAAGGTAAAGCTCCATCACTTGCTCTCCTGCTCCTCTTCGATGCTCCCTCCCACCACCAGCATCAGCTCTCTCTGCCACTGTCTGTTGCTAACCCATAAGCCCCTGGGGCTGTCTGGTTCTCTATCAGAGCCACTAACCCAATTGTGCTTATTTTTCAGATCCTAGGCAATGCAGACTATGTCTTCACTAGTATCTTTACCTTAGAAATTATCCTTAAGGTAATGCAACATGAGCAAATAATACATCCTCTGTTTCTCTCACTGTCTGTCTTTCTCTTTTTCTCAAATTCTCCTGGACACCCTTGTGGGTTTGTATGTGAGTCCGTGTGTATGTATGTGTACACAAGCATGAAAGATTCTCTGTTTCTCTTTCTCTCTTTCTTCTGTTCTTTCCTTCTCTCTTTCACTCTCCCTTAACCCTGTGATTGGAAGGAGCCTATAGTGGCGATCACTTTGTGATGGGAACATTGTTCTAATCCAGAACCCAAATCGATCTCCCTCCTTTGTTACCTAACAAAAAAAAATGTCTGATATATAGCCAGGGAGCATTTGGTGTGGGAAAAACCAGCAGAAAAACTGATCACATAATCATCTCATAGAATTAACATTGAATCAACCTGAAGTTCACTCCTTATCTGCCCCCCCCAACACACTCACATGCTATATTCCAACCCCCAACCTTTTTTTACCACAAAGGCAATAAAGTCTCCTATTTTATCCAGGACCATCTCTAGTCATCTTGATCTATATCTGTTACTGAACCTAGATGGCTCAGAAGGAGAAAGTGAGCCAGGTGACCTTGTACAGCCCTCCCTCACTTAAAACCCATTTACTTGCATGTTATAGGATTACCAAATATATATAATTCAATATTGTCTCACTCATATAAAGGATCTTCATTCTACTTCTTGATTTCTGAGGGGAAGGTTCACTTTCCCTTCTGACTAGAGTTGTAACTAAAGTGGAGCATAAAGGGCTTTTTTCCAGGGTGTTGAATTTAGATGTCACTCCTTAGAACTTAATTATCAGTTAATAATCAGGTAAAGTAGAAAGCTACCAAATATGAAGCCCCCTCCTCCTCAAGGCTATCTCAGCCTCATGGGTTGCCTGAGCAGTTTGTGGTGTTTATGGCCAATAAGGGTAGAGAACAAGTGTCAGGAAAGGAAAAAAACATAAGCTGTTCTCTTTTCCTGATCCTTCTCACACATGTTAAGTCTAGATCCCAAGGCCCATCTTCAAGGCTATCCTGAAGGTGTGAAAAGAATAATTATGTTTCTAGTCCTATGAAACAGAAGTGAGTCAGTCCTAAATCTTGGGGCTTCCAAAGTGTGTACACAGCTTTATTGAGTTCTTTGTAGCTCAATACTGAAAAAAAAGGTTTATTTTAAATTTGTAGTTAAAGGGCAAATACAAGAGACAAGGATATAATTGTCAGCAAAGGGACTCAGAAATTTGAACCATAAGCTTGAGTTTATATAAGCACAAAGCTGAATGTCCCTGGCACAGGGGGCTAGAGCTTCCTAAAACTTTATTTTCCAGACACTGATTTCACTGAAATCACTCATTTCAACTTACCACCAGATACATCAACAAAACAGCATTTTTCCAGTGGCTTTCAGAGTTCCTGTGAATCATGATACCCTCAAAACTAGTTTCACTGAGTTTTTTCAAAAGAAATCTTATTCCTAGGATAAAATATATTTCAAAAACTGAGGGTAAAATTCCTATAATTTGGCTCTTCTAAATAAGAGCACTTATGTATGTATGTATTTGATAACCATTTATCAAATGCCTGCTATGTACAAAGAATTGAACTAAATATAAGGAGTCCAGGAAAGTTAATACAAAGACAACGCATCCTGATCTAATGAACGGCATGGGGATAACCACTACAGATTTAGTCTTATTTCTGAGTGAGTTTTCCTGATTATCCCTGGGTCTGATAAGAAATGGGTTCAGGTATGGCATTGTATGCAAAAGGCAACAACTCACTGATACATCTAAACCCAAACCCAATCCTTGGAATCCAAGTGTAAGCTAGAACATGCACTCATATGTGACTAGGATAGACCCACATAGTTGGGTCCACATTTTATAGTCAGTTATCTACTGTTCTTATCCTACAAAGATTGTTCATACGCTCAGACTCTGTCCCTGGAACCACCACAACAAATGACATTCCTCTCAGTGTTTCCATGGTCCCAATTTATTTGTTCCACCCCATCCTCCTTATGCAAAGTAAAAACTGCTGTTTCTCCTACCAGATTATGCATCCATGCCATAAGGCACAACATGTGAGATTGTATCCAACTTGGTATTAGAACTGTTGTAGAGCTCCTTTGTCAAAGCTGTTGCTTGTTAGACCTTAGATGTAAAAAGCATCACTGATCATACAAAAGTCTTCAAGGGCAGGGATGAGGAAGGAGGCCCCTTTCAAGAGGGCCTCAGGTATATTGCTCTCTCTCCACCATCCTCCTCTACAGAGCTTCCCACATTGATTTCAATGGTGCTGATTTTTGTTCAATATTGCCATGCAAGCTGAAAATAGTAAAGGACCCCTTTACAAGCTTTGTGATGGCAAGATCTTTTTTCTTCCCTCCCATCCCCTGTCCCTCCTCTTCCATCCTACACTCAGTGTGCTCCTAAGTATAAATTCAAAATCCTAGTCTGGAGTTTATACTTTCCTCCCCACTTTAAGGAGTGTTTGCTCAGCCAGTAAGTCAGATTCTTTCTTCATGAAAAGAAGCAATTAATAGCTACAGTCCAAAAAGGATCCAACATGTCATTTGAAAATTAGGTGACATAATTGAGAATGTTTAGCTTAAAGAAAAGAAAACTTGGGGCAGCTAGGTGGCGCAGTGGATAGAGCACCAGCCCTGAAGTCAGGAAGACCTGAGTTCAAATCTGGTCTCAGACACTTAACATTCCCTAGCTGTGTGACCCTGGGCAAGTCACTTAACCCCAATTGCCTCAGCAAAAAGCAAAAAAAAAAAAAAAAAAAAACTTAATGGGGTCATGATAGCTGTCTATTGAGTATTTAAAGGGCTGCCATGTGGAAGTAGGAGTAGATTTATTCTGCTTAGCTGTAGAGGAATGAAGGTAGAAGTTGGGAAGATTTTAAATTAATGTAAATAACTTAACAAGAACTTCAGCTGCCCAACAAAGGAATGGACTGCCTCAAGAGGTGATGAGCTCCCTGTAATTGAAAGTATTCATAAAGAAGTTGGATGGCCGTCCTTCAGGGATGCTGCAGAAAGGGACCTACATACTAGATGACCTCTAAGGTCCCTCCCTACTCTAAAGGTCTATGATTATACATCCTGCTATCTTTGTCTGTTCTCAAACTGTTCTTTATGAACAATGGATAGAAGTTTCCAGGAAAAAGCAGCCTGAGCAGTTGACTTGTAGCAAGAAATTGGGTTAAGGACAAACACCTTTAACTAAAGTTCTTAGACCTAGCTTTGCTGAATGGCCTGATTACAAGCAGTCCTAAATTGTCCTTCCAATGTAATTTTTCCTTAGGCTCCCTACCTGCTTCTCACAGAGACACCTTCCTACCTACCAACACACACACACACACACACACACACACACACACACACACACACACAATGCCTGCAATAACCCTGGTATAGTCTCTCCTTGGGGTTCACCTATGTACAAGAACACAAATGAGCAAAGAGGGCTAAGGTTAGCATTTTGAACCTTGTATTTCCTCTTATCTTGAGTAATACCATCTTCCCTAATAGAAGAAGGAGAAAACTGCCAAGTCTCAGGATTTTCCATGCAAGATACAAGCCTAAAGAGCTAGCTAACAGAAGTGATCCAGCTCTTTTCCTCCATACTAAAAGTAAAAATACTCAGTGTGGGGAGTTTGGCTTGGGAAGGAGAGAGCTCCCTTTTCAATATTTGCTATCAAAACTTAGGTCCAGTCCTAGAGATCCTCAGCATTTCAGAGGCTGAGGGAGTTGGGAAGGGGGCAGTCATATACTCCAGATGGTGGGGCTAATGGAATACTCCCAAGCTATTCCCTCACATCCTTTTATGTAATCCACCTACTTCCCAAAACTGTTTCAGAGCACAGGTGCCTGAATCCCCTGTGACCCCCTATTGCAAGAGACAAATGGAAAGAATTAGGTTGCAAGAGCTATTTTTGCCAGCTCCCCCTGTGTTTGCTTTTGAATTACTCTGAAAACACCCTGTCCTACACATGCCCTGATTCCACAAAGAAAAGCCAGGCTTCATTGGTCAGGTGGCCAACTTCCCATTCTTGCATCCACAACTCAAGGATTAGGCCATAGATTTTCCCCCACCCCCATCTCCATTCAATCTTTACCTTACTCTTAAACTGGCCCATGCTTCAATTCAATTTTACAAAATATTTTTGATCACCCATTAGAAGCATAGAATTATAGGTAGTTACTGTTGGGTAATACACCTGAAAAACCTACTACATAGCTCCTATTGTCAAAGAGATGATACTTTTTTAGTTGGGGGGTGGCTTACACATATTAAAAATTAGGAATACACATTCAGCAAATTTAATGATCATATTAAGCACTATGTACAAAACATTTGTAGGTGCTAGGAGTAGAAAAAGAAATTGAACAAGGAACTTACATTCTATGGAGGAAATACTACATTTATACAGATATATAAATGAAGAGGAATTGGAGGAAGGAGACAACACTGTTAGTTCTGGGAGAAGAGGATGGAGTGAGGGAAGAAATCCCAACCTTTGTCTTGGGACTGAGGCTTCTCTAACTGATCAAGACAAGGAAGGAGTTCACTTCATGCATGGATATGAGACACTCTGTAGGAAGGTACAGAGACAGGAGATGGAATGTGAGTTTGGAATATGACTATTAGGGTGTTTTAGCAGAAATGTAAAGTGCGTGAAAAGGAGCAATGGGAAATCATTCTAGAAAAAAACAGGTTGTAGATAGGTTCTAGAGATTTAAAATGCCATGTGAAAAAAATCTATATGTTATCCTAGAGACAATAGGGAGCTATAGAAGTGACATGATCAGACTATCTTGGGAAGATTAATTTAGCAGTTCTGTAGACTTTGGATTAGAAAAGGTAAGAACTGGAATAGTGGAGATCAGTTAGGAAGTTATTGGAATAGAGGTAAAGGAGAAGTGGAGCAGGGAAGGCTTAAACCAGGTCATGTGTATAGAGAAAAAAGATCAATGTGAAAGTTTTTATGATGAAATAGAAAATAATTGGTTGTCAGGGTGAGAGTCCGAAGAGAGTCAGATGCCTCTAAGGTTGTGAACTTGTGTGACTTGGAATAATGATAGCGTCCTTAGTGAAAAACAGGAAAGTTTTAAAAAAAAAAAAAAAGAATGAGCTTTTAGAGCAAAAGAAAGATAATTAGTTCTGTTTTGCACATATTGAGTTGGAAATGCCAATAGGACATCCAGATGGAAAGCCACAGTCAGTTGGCAGGACTGAAATTCATGAGAGATACTAGGGTTAGACATATAGATTTGGCAGTCATTTATTTAGAGATAATAAACTGAATTCACAGGATTTGGTGAGATCAAGAAAGTATAGAGAGGGGAAAAAAGAAGAGTGCATAAGGACAGAACTTTAGGGATTACTCATATTTTGGATATGGGAGATAAAAAGACAATCCAACAAAGAAAGACAAGAAATTGTCACACAAATAGGAAAAAATCAGGGGAAAGTAATAGCACACAGAAAAGATTATCCTTGACATGGGAGACATCAATAAGTGTCACACAGGACAAAGACTGGGGAAAAGCTATCAGGTTTAGCAGTTATTAGGTCTTGGGTAGGGAACAATTTCAGTAAGTGATGGAGTCAGAAACTCAATTGCAAAGGGTGGATAAGAAAAGGAAAGAAATGAACACAGGCAATTCTTTTTTGGAAATTCAGAAATGAAAGAAAGAAAAAATGTAGGATAATAATTTAAGAGTATGGCTGAGTGAAGTAAACATGTTTGAGAGTTTGGGGCAGGTGAATTGATTTTTATATTCATGGGGAGAGCTAGTCATGTTTATAAGCAGCAGAAAACCAATGTTTCAGTGAGACTGATAATAAAGGAAGGAAGGAAGGGAGAGAGGAAGAGAAGGAGGAAGGGGATTAGGGAGGCAAACTTCAAGAGAAAATGAGAGGCAACAAGATCAAGGATATAGTTGATGTTGGCAAGGAAAAGTTCACCTCTTTGTCAAAGACTGGAACAAATGAGAGAATTTGGGACCTCTTTAAAGACTATGCTGTAGAATAGAAGAGGAAGCTAATGACCCTGATTTTCTTAATAAAGTAGAAAGTTATTTCCTCATTGATTTCAGGATGGGGGAGCACTAAGGATTAGGAAGATTGAGAAGTGAGGAGTGTGCTAATCAGGAAAATATAAGAGAATCATTATGCAGCAGAGATTCCTAACATAAATTTGTGTGATTTTCTCTTGTGACAATTAGAAGCCCTTGATTAGGAATAAAGAAGGCAGACTATAGGGATAATTCAAGAAGGCAAGTGAATCAAAATTATGAGATATATAGTTTAGCTGATCAACTACAGGGTCAAGAAAAGAGGGGTGGGAGGGAAGATGGAAGAGTAGGGGAAGGAGGAGGAGGAGGAAGAGGAGAAGGAGAAGAAGAAGAAGAAGAAGAAGAAGAAGAAGAAGAAGAAGAAGAAGAAGAAGAAGAAGAAGAAAGAAAGAAAGAAAGAAAGAAAGAAAGAAAGAAAGAAAGAAAGAAAGAAAGAAAGAAAGAAAGGAAGGAAGGAAGAAAAAGAAAGAAAAAAAATAAAGGAAGGAAGGAAAGAAAGAAAGAAAGAAAGAAAGAAGAAAGGAAGGAAGAAAAGAAAGAAAAAAGGAAGGAAGGAAGAAAAAGAAAAAAAAAGGAAAGAAAAAGAAAGGAAGAAAGAAAAAAGGAAAGAAAAAGAAGGAAGGAAAGAAGAGAAAAGTAAAGAGATGAACTGGAGGACAGTAGATGACTGAAGCAAAAATATGGAAAAGGGTGCTGATTTATTGAGATTTATCTAGAGATGAGTGAATCTCAAAAGAGAGAGATAATTGGCATACCTAGAAAATAGAAAATGGGACAGTACATCCATAGTATGCCTACTTGTCCTGGCTTATTGTTTCTAGGGTACAAATGAAGGGGCACTGTCTTCTAGAGGATCCAGTTTTCTGTGAGTGCAAGAAGATAATAAAAAGTATGAAAGGAAAAAAAATCTAGGATTAAGTGGAAGTTAAAGATAAAATTGGAGTTTCAAAAAGGAAATACCAGTTGACCATGTTCACTCCTTGTAGAATATATTTTCACTTTAAACATCTAGAAAGTTTAAGCAGCAAAGAGATTGAATAGGTTGAATTGAATTAAATAGATCTTTCTGTGTGCAACTGAGAAAAAAGCTTCAATCCCTGCCCTCAAAAAGCTTATAAAGCTTATAATCTAGTTGGAGAGGAAAACCTTAGATACATGAAATAATTAAGGAACAAGACATTATAGTTAAATACAAATCATATGATTCAAATATAAATATCATTACAGGCCAAGAAAAGACCAATGGAAGATCAATGAGAGCTGTTTTATGAAAAATAATAAATTTGAGCTGCACCTTGAAAGATTTAGAGGATTTAAAGAGATGGAGAAAAGGGGGAAATATTATATTGAAGGAGGGAGGCACTGTACACAGGGAAAGGTTGAGAATAACAGCAGAACTGAGAATGATATGTTCAAGGAATAGTCAGGGTACAGAAGACTGAATGAGAAGTAATAGAAGATGAGATTGCATTATTAAGATGGGACCAGGTAATGTAGAGCTTTGAAAGCAGGAATGAGAACACCATCTCAAAGGCATTATGGGAAGCCATTATAGATTCTGGAGCAGGGGTATTCTCTGGGAGTTGTGAAAACTAATGACCAAAACACCTTTGCTAGTATTTCCTTTCCTTTTTTATATCCTGCCCATTCTTGGGATTCTCTATGTCACCTTTTGCTTTTTAGAAAGAGTTCTTCCTGGAGCAGTCCAGGAGCATGCCCAATATAATCTGGGGGGGGAGGGATGGAGGGTCTCTGAGATTCATCCAGTGTAGGAGTACACTTATGTCTCTCTCTGAATCCCCTGCAGATGACCGCCTATGGGGCTTTCCTCCACAAGGGCTCTTTCTGCAGGAACTACTTCAACATCCTGGACCTCCTCGTGGTCAGCGTGTCCCTGATCTCCTTCGGTATCCAGTGAGTAGGGGGTCCCTCTTAGCCCAAGAGAGAGAGTGGCTAGCAGAAGGAAGGAGCAAGAAGGCCATTCCAAGGTCCAAGTGTATTTTGTTTTAATTATGACCTTTTAACTTTGCCAGTCCCTAGGATACAAAAAAGGTTTGGCCTATCAAAAAACTGTTTAAAGGTCTGAAATAAGTTAAACAAGATTAGTCTTTCTTGGGCAAAAGTGCCAAGTAGGCAAAGTTGAAAGGCAAACTTTGTTTTCAATCTCTTCAAATTCCTTTTAAATATTCTTTCTTTCTAGCTGTGTGACCCTGGGCAAGTCACTTAACCCCAAATCCTTCAGCAAAAAATATTTGTTTTTCTTTTTCAGCTTCACCTTATCAAAGTACCCAGCACCCCCATATAACACCCCTATTTCCTTTTTGCTGAGGCAATTGAGGTTAAGTGACTTGCCCAGGGTCACACAGTTAGGACATGTTAAATTCTGAGACCACATTTGAACTCAGGTCCTCCTGACTTCAGGGCTGCTGCTCTATCCACTGTGCCACCTAGCTGCCCCACACCCCTATTTCCAATGATCAGGGTCTGCCTCACCAATATTCCACTTAGTCCTCTATCCCAGGGATGTAACTTATTTTTCCACCTTTCCTTAAATATACCTAACATTTAATTCTTTCCTGTAGAGAACTGCTTTCAACTAGATATCAAATTGGTATGTAAGAGCTGATACATCCACTCTGAGTCAATCAGGGTCCAGTGACCAAGTGCTTGGTCTATTGGTCAATTAATGACAGCCAGAGTAATTTGGGTTTAAAGCACGATCCTAGCCTGTAAACCCCAAGGTGTCTTGTAAGGTTTCAGTGATTAAAAATTTATATTCCTTTGAGCAGAGCATTCAAAGGTGACTTGTTAAAGACTTGAGCTTAAAAAGGTCAAAGTCTCCCACCACATCTAGGGCCATCTCCAGTCATCCTGATCTATATCTGGTCACTGGACCCAGATAACTCTGGGGGAGAAAGTGAGGCTGGTGACTTTATACAGCCCTCCCTCACTTAAATCCAATTCACTTGCATGTCACAGCATCACCTCCCTGATGTCATGTTCCTCTTCGGTACTGAAGAACAAACAACAATAAGAGCCAATAGCTTTACCTTTCCCAGCGATTCTGCTTCCATTTTAATAAGAAGCAGGATGTATTTGCCAAAGGAATAAGTGCCTAGACTATCTATTTCAATAATTAAAACTAACCTAGAAGAGGTAAGGAGGGCAGAGGTAGGTACTTCAATAGCAAGTCCCTTTGGAGGAGAAAAATAAGGGTTTTAATATAATTAGAAATGTTAAGTTTAGTGAAAAGAGACTTAAACTGGGAATCTTGAAATCTAGGTTAAGGTTAGACCAGGATTAATCCTGTAACTCACTATGCAGGCTTGAGTCAGTTACTTCCTTTTATTTATTGGACTTTTCTCATTTGCAAAATGGGAATAATATTGATAGTCTTCCAAAGGGATATCACGGGGAAAAGTGAAATAACTCAAGGAACCTTTTTATTTTCTTTGGAATAAAAGTACATTTACAATATATTATTTTCCTATAAATACAGATATCTCTATCATCCTTTGGCTACAAAAAAAAAA
>JAJPUD010000575.1:0-26380 GCA_023553655.1 Myrmecobius fasciatus
CCAATTTTGTTTTTCAGTTCACCATTTTTATTTTCCAGTGAATTGGTGATTTTTTCCAATTCACCAATTTTGTTTTTCAATGAACTGTTTTCTTTTTCCAATTCACCAGTCCTATTTTCCAGTTTTTGATATTTCTGTTGCCCTGATCTCAATTTATTTCCCCATTCTTCTTCTAGCTCTCTTTTGAGATTCTTAATGCAATCATCCAGGTAAGCCTTCTGAAAGGGAGACCAACTTAAGTCTGCCTTTGTGGCTTCATCTGGGATTGTTTTCATAATGTCAGGATCTAGGGACTGTTCTATTTTTTCTCCGTAAAAGCTTTTTATGGTGAGAGCTCTCTTCTGCTTCTTGCTCATGATTTAAAGTTGGGATATTGGTCAAAAGCAGAAAAAACTGCAACAATTTGTATTTGCCCTGGGGCAGTTTGCCGAGTTGACTTCTGGTCTGAGGCTGGTCGGGCTAGATTCGCACTAGGACCACGTTTTCAGCTGTTCTCGATCCACCCTTTTCCAAAGGCAGATCTGCCAAAGCACCTGCCCACAAGCAGAGCAAAGTGGCCCAGGCGTCTCCCAGGGGCTTCCTGGGTGCCCAAAATCCGCCCCTCCATCACAGCCCTGACTTCTGCCCCGGCTGGAGTCTGATCGGGACCAGGGGCCGATTTCCCCTGAGGCTAACCTTCTCCGGAGTTCTTTCAAGGTAGATCTTTGATAGAACTGCGTTGTAGTCCAAATGCTTGGCGGGGCCCTCACTCAGAAACCAGTTGGAAGGCTTACTTTGTCTGGGTTTGAGGGAATGTCCTGGGAGTTCACAGAGAAAGCTGTCCGCAATTCGCCATCTTGGCTCCGCCCCCCAAAACATGATAATCTTGAAGATAGGACGTATAGATATCCTAAGGACTATAAATTTCCCAGACAGAAAAAACCAAAACAAAACAAAACATGAGAAGTCAAAAATTCTGAACATCATAATGCAAAAAATAACACAAGAAAACTGCTCAGAATTTCTGAATACAGAAAATAATACATAAAAAATAATCTATACAGAATATATAGATTACATGTAGAAAAAACATCGGGCTGCAAACTCCAAGGCATAGTGGTTAAATTTAAAAATTCAATTCAGAAACAAGTTCTACAAGTGATTTGGAGAAAGTCCTTCAAATACAAAGGCAAGGAAATTTGAATAACACAAATCGGTAACCACTAGAAAATGCTGGAGGGAATGGAATAATGTATTGAAAAAAGCAATGGAACTCAGGATATAGCCCAAGGTGACCTGTCCTGCAACTCTGAGCTTAAAAATGAAATAAAAAAAGATAAACACTTAACAACAAAGAAGTATTTGAAACATTCTTATGAAGAAAGCCAAACTTTAAGATATCCCTTTTTTTCTGCTTGAACACTTTAGACAACAGAGCAGGAAAAGTGAACAAAGACAATAGCCAAGGACAACAACAGGAACAAAAACTTGTCAATGAGAAACTTTTAAAAATGTACACAGGGAGAAAGAGGTGAAGGCAGAAGTCAGGTGGAGATCCCAGGGAAGAGACGAGCCTTGGGCATTATAGAGAAAATTTTGATGGACTGCATTACAAAATAAAAAGGTACCTTAAGATAGGAGGGGATGGGGGACTAGGAAGATAGAGGGAAGTATGCAATGTGCTGGGTCAAATTGAAGGCTAGCAATTATGGAGTGAATAAGACTCCAGCAAAAGGCCATGTGCCTGCTGGCAATCCAATGTCTAGATGGGCCATAAGGAAAAGCATTAATAGATAAGAGCCTTTATTGAATTTGTCAGCCCTAGTTGAATTACTTAATACAATTGGAGGTCAAGCTACTCCCTGAGGCAAGCAGGGAGGGACTTTGACAAGATTATCTCCTCCTTAAATAGGCCTTTTTTTCTGTGGGCCCTTGCTGAATTCCTTAAATTCTTTGCATTGACACTTTATAACCAGTTATGCATCCTATCTGGAGGCTGAGGTATAGATATCAACCTCTGAGGTTTTTTCTCTCCTATAAAAGAACCTACTTGTCTCCCACTTCTTCAGTGGTTCATTAGGAACTGCTGAACTTATGGCAACAAGATCTCTAGGAACTTTGCCGGCCTTTTGGAATCTTTCTTTCTCCTTGTTAAGGCTAGTTCATCAGGAACTTCCCTGCCTTATAGCACTGCTGGTTCATTAGAAAATTTGCCCACTTACTAAGTGGCAATGGTGAGGTTTTTTAGAAAGCTTTGCCTGCTTACTAAGTGTCAGAATGGCTAGTTCATTAGGAACTTAGTTCATCTCATGGTGTCTTTCCCCTTGTTATGGCATTTCCTCCCTTATTAATGGCAAATTCTGCTAGGGAATTTAGCCCAAGTATTTTCCATTGTTAATTGCTTTTTAGAATTTAGCTCATTGCCAATTATGAAATAACATCTTTGCCTCTTAATTTGGAGAAGCCACCAAATTCTTTTAAGAAACCTTATAACACTGACCCAAAACTCCAATATATTGTTGGGATTCAACCCTTGCCCCCATCAATAATGAATGGAATGTGACCCCTATGGTTTCTAAGGAAAAGAAGAGTCTACAAAGCCATGAGTGAAGAGGGGGGAGGAAAGATGAAATGGGATTTGAAAAAAAAAAAAGGGAGGGAAGTCTTTTTGGAGGCTGAAGAAGTTCCACTGATAAACATTTCTATGGATGAAGAGAGATATTCTATAAAAGGAAATGGGAACCATGGATTTGGTATTGTCTGAAGAATCTGGTTTTTGTAAAGACTACTCATTCCATTTCAAATACATGGAATTGGAACTCTAAAGTTAGAACTTTGGAGACAACTGGCACCCTAAAGGAGTGTGAAGGCATAGACACAGGAAGTAGATTTTGAGACAAAGGGGAAGGAAGACAGTTGTGGGGAGGGTGGTGGGCTGCTTAATCAGAAATGGAAGAAGGAACTTAACATAGGGCAATTTCTCTTTCACCTACAAGAAGTGACATTTTTAAGGGAGGGAGTACAATAGAAAAGGGAAATCTATGGAATAAGTTCTACAAGACAATGACAGAAACTGCTTAGAGGGGAGAGCCCAAAATGGGGAGTTTTGATTCCTTGAGGAATACAGAGAATAGATTATTAATGGGTTTATGAACCAAAGAATGAAGCTTTAATAAAAATAGTGAAAGAAATTAGACTAATTGAAAGTGAAGAAGAAAAGAAGGAATTTGCTTGATTAAGTAGGAGGGGAAGAATTAAATTACCAGATGAAAGCATGAAAGGAAAAATTCCACTTCCAATGAGAAAGGCGTGTTGAGTTTGGGAAGGGGACCCCAAAAGTTTGGGGTCACAGACCAGTGTTGCAAGGTATCTCAAAAGAATGTTCAGGCTTTTTGAACCCATTTCCTAGTCAAGGGCAAAGTTTAGTTGTAATTGTAATGCCATTATAATCGAGTTATGTTCCAAAAGAAATTAGCATACAACCAGAGAGAAGATTTATACAAAATTGGATCATAGCTTCATGTTACTTATTTGCTAATTTTATGATTTTCAGATAGGTTTGAGAGGTGGTCTCAGAGGAATGGGTAATTACTGATCAAAAGTTTATCTATCTGACAGTAATGTTTGTAGGACTATTCTAAGGCCAGAAGGCTTTGAAATCTTTGACAGACAGATTGTTAGAAAAAGGTCAGAGGGTTCCGGGATCACATTATATATATTTTCCCTAAAATCTAAGGGAAGAAATATTATTACATTTTACAATCATTGACAGACAAGAGTACTCTTGGATCAAAAGGGCGTCAGAGTCACTGCTGTCTCCCCTACATTAGGAGTAATAAACAAAAGGGAGGAATCAAGGGTAAGGGCAAGAGAGCCAATGAGAATGGATTTTAAAATATTAAGCTAATTTAGCTGAAAATACAGAACTATCTTTACAGTGGAAGGGAAATCATAAGTTGAAAAAAATCAACATTACAGACAAATTGAGGAAAAAAATAAACCTAACTCTCAAAACTTTAAATGTAAATGTATTAAACAAAATGAAGGGGAAAATGACAGGTTGGATAAGAAAATGAAAACTGCTTACAAGAAACACATTTTAAAAACAAAGAAATATACAAAATAAAATTCAGAGAATGGAGAAATATTTTCTAGGGGAGAGGGGATTTTTAATATGCATCAAGAGAATCCAAAAAAGCAGGACCTGCTATCATGCTCTCTGGAAAAGCACAATCAAACATTTGAAAAACAAAAAGAAATAAACAAAGAAACGACATTATGGTGCAAAGAAATATTGATAACAAACTGATAACAAAAATAAACTCACATGCTCCAAATGTCTTGGTATCCAAATTCACAAAAGAAACCTCACCTAAGCAATAGAAAGACATCAATAGCAACCCAACATCACGACAGTGACAAAAGCCTCTGATAATCTGTCTTAGTTTTGGACAAATTTCACAGAAAGATAAACAAAAAGGAATATAGGGAAATTAAGAAATTGTTGGAGAAACACAAGCTAAAAGGAACTACAAAAGAATATACTAATTTTTTAGCACCACATGGAACTTTTACCAAAAACATTATTATGCAGAACACAGAGATATTGCAAATAAAAGTTAAAAGGCTGAAATATTTCTTATATTTTTATAATCCATAATGCAATAAAAATAGAAATTGATTTGGGAACTACAAACAAAATATCCCAACTCAAATGGAAAATTAACATTGAAATCCTAAATAATGAGTGAGTCAAAGAACATAGAAATAACCAATAATTGTGTGACAGAAAATAATAATGAAGAAACAATATACCAAAATTTCTGTGATATACCTAAAAGTTATGACAAGTCATATCCTTATAAATATATTTTAACAAGGACCACATTAGAAAGTCAATAAATAAGTAAATTCAAAATAAGCACAAAAGAGAAAATATTAAATAATTACAGAATTAGTTGGTCCACCAATTGGCCCACAAAACTAAAAGCTTATTCTTTGAAAAAATTAATGAAACTGATAAACCTTTAATTAATCTGGTTAAGAAGAAGGAGCAGAAAATCAAATCAATAATAGCAAGTGAACAAGGTGAAATTGCAACAAAACTAGAAGAAAAAGAATAATCAGAGGACACTAATCACTCTCCCTTTGACCCATGCACAGTAAAGATGTAGACCTTGTAACTAGACAGTTGAAAACCTAGAAAATCTTTAGCATAGTGCCTAGGTACTAGAAAATCTGCATCTCAATGTAGAGCTCGACAACTGTTATGATGAGCAAGAAAGAAATCTTGCGAAGATATTTCAACCATAGCAATGGTTAAAATGGCTCAGTCTCCTGGAAGAGGAGTGGGGAGGAGAAAAGCTCCTTTTAGATAAGTGATAAAGAAATTGCAAAGAACTTGCAATAATTCCCACAATTTTTGGTCATGTGCAAAAAACATAATCAAAGATTTTATCTTGGGTTTTTGATTCATGATGTTTAGAAATTTAATTTAGCTTCTTGAATAAAAAATGTACGAGAAGGTGCAGCTAGGTGGCACAATGGATAGAGCACCAGCCTTGAAGTCAGGAAGATCTGAATTCAAATCTGGTCTCAGACACTTAACATGTCCTAGCTGTGTGACCCTGGGCAAGTCACTTAACCTTAATTGCCTCAGCAAAAAAGCAAAAAAAAAAAATTATGAGAAGAGGGTGTCTAAGATTCCTTGTACCATTTCTTTTCTTTTCTTTTTTTTTAAATTAAAGCTTTTTATTTGCATAACATATGTATGGGTAGTTCTTCAACATTGACCCTTACAAAGCTTTCCATTACAAATTTTCCCCCCTATTTCCCTCCACTCCCCTAGATGGCAGGAAGTCTACTACATGTTAATTATATTAAAATATTTGACAAATCGAATATATGTATACATGTTTCCATACTTATCTTGCTGTGCAAGAACAATCGTACCTACATGAACAAAAAAATCTGAAAAAGGAAACCCAATGCAAGCAATCATCGATATAGAGCATGAAAATGATATGTTGTCGGCCATATCTCATGTCCCTCTCACTGGGTGTACATGACCTTCTTCACTGAACAATTGGAACTGGTCTGAAACATTTCATTGTTGGAAGAGAGCCACGTCCATCAGAATTGATCATCATATAGTCTTGTTGTTGCCATGTATAATGATCTCCTGGTTCTGCTCATTTCACTCAGCATCAGTTCATGCAAGTCTCTCCAGGCCTCTCTGAAATCGTCCTGCTGGTCGTTTCTTATAGAACAATAATATTCCATGACATTCATATACCATAATTTATTCAGCCATTCTCCAATTGATGGCATCCATTCAGTTTCTACTTTCTAGCCACTACAAAAAGGGCTACCATAAACATTCTTACACATGTGGGGCCCTTCCCTTCCTTTATGATCTCTTTGGGATATAAGCCCAATAGAAACACTGCTGGGTCAAAGGGTATGCACAGTTTGATAACTCTTTGAGCATAGTTCCAAATTGCTCTCCAGAATCCTGAATCCGTTTACAATTCCACCAACAATGCATCAGTGTCCCAGTTTTCCCACAACCCCTCCAACATTCATCATTATCTTTTCCTGTTATTTTAGCCAATCTGACAGGTGTGTAGTGGTATCTCAGAGTTGTCTTAATTTGCATTTCTCTGATCAATAGTGATTTGGAGCAACTTTTCATATGAGTAGAAATGGATTTAATTTCATCATCTGAAAATTGTCTGTTTATATTCCTTGACCATTTATCGATTGAAGAGTGGCTTGAATTCTTATAAATATGAGACAATTATATATTTTAGAAATGAGGCCTTTATCAGAACCCTTAAATGTAAAGATGATTTCCCAATTTGATGCTTCCCTCCTAATCTTATCTGCAAAAGTTTTGTTTTTACAAGAACTTTTTAAGTAAATATAGTCAAAATTATCTATCTGGTGTAAAGTTAAGAGTTCCAAATCTTCTTTGAACATAAATTTATTCCATCTCCACAGGTCTGAGAGGTAAACTATCCTATGTTCCTCTAATTTGCTTATAATATCACTCTTTATATCTAAATCATGAATCCATTTAGATCTTATCTTGGTATGTGGTGTTAGATGTGGGTCAAGCCCTAATTTCTTCCACATTAGTTTCCAATTTTCCCAGCAATTTTTGCCAAATAGTGAGTACTTATCCCAAAAGCTGGGGTCTTTGGATTTATCAAACACTAAATTGCTATAGTTATTGCCTAGTTTATTCTGAGATCCTATCCTATGCCACTGATTGACGACTCTATTTCTCAGCCAGTACCAAATGGTTTTGATGACCGCTGCTTTATAATATAGTTTTAGATCTGGTACAGCAAGGCCACCTTCATCAGCCTTTTTTTTCATTAATTCCCTTGGAATTCTTGACCTTTTGTTCTTCCAAATGAACTTTGCTACTGTTTTTTCTAGAATTATAAAATAATTTGTTGGGAGTTTGATTGGTATGGCACTAAATAAGTAAATTAGTTTGGGTAGTATTGTCATTTTTATTATATTCGCTCAGCCTACCCATGAGCATTTAATGTTTTTCCAACTGACTAGGTCTGATTTTATTTGTGTGGAAAGTGTTTTGTAGTTTAGTTCGTATAGTTTCTGACTTTTCTTTGGCAGATAGATTCCCAAATATTTTATACTATCAACAGTTATTTTGAATGGAATTTCTTTTTGTATCTCTTGCTGCTGAACTTTGTTGGTAATATATAAAAATGCTGATGATTTATGTGGATTTATTTTGTATCCTGCAACTTTGCTAAAGTTGTGAATTGTTTCTAGTAGTTTTTTAGTTGAGTCTCTAGGGTTCTTTAAGTATACCATCATGTCATCTGCAAGGAGTGATAATTTGGTTTCCTCATTACCTACTCTAATTCCTTTTATCTCTTTCTTCTCTCACTGCCAAAGCTAACATTTCTAATACAATATAAAAAAGTAATGGTGACAGTGGGCAGTCTTGGTTCACTCTTGATCTTATTGGGAATGGTTCTAGTTTGTCTCCATTACATACGATGCTTGTTGATGGTTTTAAGTATATGCTACTGATCATTTTAATGAAAAGCCCATTTATTCCTATACTCTCTAGTGTTTTTAATAGGAATGGGTGTTAAATTTTATCAGATGCTTTTTCTGCATCTATTGAGATAATCATATGGTTTTTGTTAGTTTGGCTAATAGTTTTCCTAATGTTGAACCAGCCCTGCATTCCTGGTATAATCCTACTTGGTCATAGTGTACTATCCTGGAGATGACTTTCTGTAATCTCATTGCTAATATCTTATTTAAGATTTTTGCCTCAATATTCATTAGGGAAATTGGTCTATAGTTTTCTTTCTCTGTTTTCACCCTACTTGGTTTAGCTATCAGCACCATATCTGTATTATAGAAGGAATTTGATAGTATACCTTCTTCCCCTATTTTTTCAAATAGTTTATATAGTATTGGAATTAATTGATCTTTGAATGTTTTGTAGAATTCACATGTAAATCCATCTAGCCCTGGAGATTTTTTCTTATGGAGCTGGTTAATAGCTTGTTCTATTTCTTTTTCTAAAATGGGCTATTTGAATAATTTATTTCCTCTACTGTTAAACTGGGCAGTCTATATTTTTGTAGATATTCCTCCATTTCATTTAGATTATCAATTTTACTGGCATAAATTTGGGCAAAGTAACTCCTAATTATTGCTCTAATTTCCTCTTCATTGGAGGAAAGTTCTCCCTTACCATTTTTGAGACTAAGAATTTGATTTTCCTTTTTCCTTTTTCTAATTAAATTAACTAAAGGCTTATCTATTTTGTTGGTTTTTTCATAAAACCAACTCTTAAATTTTATTTATTAATTCAATTGTTTTCTTATTTTCAATTTTATTAATTTCCCCTTTTATTTTTAGAATTTCCAATTTGGTATTTAATTGAGGGTTTTTAATTTGTTCTTTTTCTAGTTTTTTTTTAATGGTAAGCCCAATTCATTGATCTTCTCTTTCTCTATTTTATGTAGGTAAGCATCTAGAGATATCAAATTGCCCCTTATAACTGCTTTGGCCGTATCCCACAAATTTTGGTATGTTGTTTCATTATTGTCATTCTCCTGGATGAAATTATTGATTGTGTCTATGATTTGCTCTTTCACCTATTCATTCTTTAGGATTAGATTATTTAATTTCCAATTAACTTTTGGTCTATTTTCTCCTGGCCTTATATTGCATGTGATTTTTATTGCATCATGATCTGAAAAAGATGCATTTACTATTTCTGCCTTTCTGCATTCTATTTTGAGGTTTTTATGCCCTAACACATGGTAAATTTTTGTATAAGTTCCATGAAATGCAGAGAAAAAAGTGAATTCCCTACTGTATCCATTCAATTTTCTCCAAAGATCTATCATACCTAACTTTTCTAACAATTTGTTTACCTCCCTAGTTTCTTTCTTATTTATTTTGTGGTTTGATTTATCTAATTCTGAGAGAGCAAGGTTGAGATCCCCCCTTAGTATAGTTTTGCTGTCTATTTCTTCTTGCATCTCTCTTAATTTCTCCCCTAGGAATTTGGATGCTATACCACTTGGTGCATATATATTTAGTATTCATATTGCTACATTATCTATGGTACCCTCTTTTGATTAGATCTATCTTTACTTTTACTTGATCTGAGATAAGGATTGCTACCCCTGCTTTTTTTTGTTCACCTGAAGCATAATAGGTTCTGCTCCAGTCTTTTACCTTCACCCTGTATGTGTCACTATGCTTTAGATGTGTTTCTTGTAGACAACATATTGTTGGATTCTGGTTGTTAATCCAGTCTGCTATCCATTTCTGCTTTATGGGAGAGTTCATCCCATTCACAGTTAAAATAACTAATTCTGTATTTCCTGCCATCTTATTTACCCAAGTTTTGTTTTCCCCTTTCCTTTCCCTTTCTCCCTTCCCCCCTCCTCAGTATTTTGCTTTTGATGACCCCCTCTCCCAAACAATCCTCCCTTCTTTAGAGCCTCTCCCCCTTTTTTACTCCTTTCCCCTGATTCTTCTAATTTTCCTTCTATTAGTCTATCCCTTTCTTTTTCTCCTTTCCCTCCCCCTTCCCTAAGGAAGAACGAGTTTCTCTGTGAAACCAAATGTGTCTGATATACTCTTTTAGAGCTCAATCTGATGAGAGTAAGATTTACACAATGCTCATTTCCCTCCTTTCTTTCCCTCAATTATATTAGGTTTTCTTTGCCTCTTCATGATATTTTACCTTATTTTTACCTCCTTTTTTTTTAACCTTATTTTACCACTTTTTCCCTTTTGAGTTCTGTGTTTGGAGGTCAAATTTTTTGTTCAGATCTGGTCTTTTCATTAGAAATAGGTGAAATTCACCTATATCATTAAATGACCGTCTTCTTCCCTGAAGGATAATGCTCATTCTAGCTGGCTAGGTTATTCTTGGCTATAATCCAAGTTCCTTTGCCTTTTGGAATATCTGGTTCCAGACCCTTCGATCCTTCAATGTGGAAGCTAACAGATCATGTGTGATTCTAAATATAGATCCTCGGTATTTGAATTGTTTCTTTCTAGCTGCTAGCTATATGTTTTCCTTGGTGCGATAGTCCTGAAATTTAGCCACGATATTCCTTGGGGATTTAATTTTGGGGTCTCTTTTAGGAGGTGATGGGTGAATTCTTTCGATGGTGATTTTGCTTTCTGATTCTACAATCTCAGAGCAGTTTTCTTTTCCTGGAAGATAATATTTAGATTCTTTTTTTCATCATGGCTTTCAGGAAGTCCAATAATCCTTAGATTGTCTCTCCTAGATCTATTTTCCAAGTAAATTGTTTTTCCTAGGAGATATTTCATATTTTGTTCTATTTTTTCATTTTTTTTGTTTTTGTTTGATTCTTGAATTCTTATTGAGCCATTCACTTGCATTTGTTCAATTCTACTTTTTAATGTGTTGTTTTCTTCAGTCACCTTTTTTAGCTCCTTTTGTAACTGGCCAATTTGTTCATTGCATACCTTTTCCACTTCACCAATTTTGTTTTTCAATGCATTGTTGTCTATTTCCAATTCACAAATTTTGTTTTTCAATGCATTGTTGTCTTTTTCCATTTCACCAATTTTGTTTTTCAGTAAATTGGTGTCTTTATCATATCTCTTTTGGAGGGCTTCTTGCACTGATCTCAATTCATTTCTCCATTTTTCATCTAACTCTCTTTTGAGATTCTTTCTGCAGTCTTCCAGGTAAGACTTGTGAAATGGGGATCAGCTCATGTCTGCCTTTGTGGCTTCCTCTGGAGTTGCTTTGCCTATAGGAACCTCAGAATTTGGGGTCTGCCCTTCTTTCTCTCCAAAAAAGCTGTCTATGTTGAGAGCTATCTTCTGCTCCTTATTCATTTTTTTAGAAAGCTTGGGGTCTGTTTCCAGCAGGACGATTTCAGAGAGGCCTGGAGAGACTTGCATGAACTAATGCTCAGTGAAGTGAGCAGAACCAGGAGATCATTATTCACGGCAATAACAATACTATATGAGGATCAGTTCTAATGGACATGACTCTCTTCAACAATGAAATGCTTCAAACCAGTTCCAATTATTCGGTGAAGAGAGCCATATACACCCAGAGAGAGGGATGTGAAATGTGGACCACAACATAACATTTTCATGCTCTCTATTGAGGTTTGCTTGCATTGTATTTCCTTTATCGGATTATTCTTTCTTGTAGATACAATTTCTCCTACACAAAAAATGATGCAATAACTATACATATATTTGATTTCTTTTTTTTTGTTTTTGTTTTTTTTTTTTGTTTTTTTTTTTTTTTTTGCTGAGGCAATTGGGGTTAAGTGACTTGCCCAGGGTCACACAGCTAGGAAGTGTCTGAGACCAGATTTGAACTCAGGTCCTCCTGACTTCAGGGCTGGTGCTCTAACCACTGCGCCACCTAGCTGCCCCTCATATATTTGATTTCTTAAGTATTCTAACATAATTATTATGTAGTGGATATCCTGCCATCTAGGGGAGGGGTGGGGAGTAGGGAAATTTGTAACAGAAAGCTTTGTAAGGGTTAATGTTTAGGAATTACCCATACATATGTTTTGCAAATAAAAAGTATTAATAAAAAAAAAATAAAATAAAAAAAAAAGGCTTGGAATCTGTTTAAAGCTAGAGAAGCAGTGGCTGTGGTAGTTTGCCCTGAGGCAATTCTGCTAATTAACTTCCTGTGCTGGGTTGGTGGGGCTAAGACTTTCCTCAATTAACCCCTTATAAAAGGCAAATCTGCCAAAGCACCTGCCCCCAATCAGGGCAGAGTGTCCCGAGTGCCTCAGATACACTCCCCTGGTGTTTGGTGTTTCTGTCACTCTGAGCTTAGTCCCACCCAGTTCTCTGTCCTCTGTTCCGGAGCTGCACCAAGCAAACTGTTCACCCCGCTGCCTGACTGAAGCAGACCTGCTAGGAAGTTCTTCAAAGGTAACTTCTGCAAGCAGTGTTTCGTAGTCCAAATATTTCAGGTTCGTTGGCTTAAAGATCAATTCAGAGGCTTATTTTATTGTTGATTTGAAAGGAAGTCAGAGGAGGACACAGAGAGTCTTCACTCCGCCATCTTAGCTCTGCCCCTCCAGACTAGCTAATTAAAGCTTTTCATTTGCAAAACATATGCATGGGTAATTTTTCAACACTGACCCTTGCCAAGCTTTCTGTTACAAATTTTTCCCTCCTTCTCCCACCCCCTCCCGTAGGTGGCAGGAAGTCTAATACATGTTAATTATTTTAAAATGCATGACAAATCGAATATATGTATACATATTTATAGTTATCTTGCTGCTTTGTACCATTTTTTAATGCCCCAAAGGTGCTGCTTCAAGGACCTTTTTGTTTCAGAATCCTAATAGTGAATGGATCCCAGGTATTTGCTAAAGATTTCTCTCACAGTGATCACTAAGATACATATATACTACTACATAAGGCATTATGTAAGGACTCAGGGGAAAGACTGCTAGTTATCTCTCTTTATATTTTCCAAGACAATATATAATCTGTTCCTGTGAAAGATTTGCTAAATAGGATCCATCAAAATATCCAAGAAGGATATGCATTCTCCAAAATTTGAAGAGTCTATCTTAAAAATATCTAGGATTCTTTTTCAGTTCTGGGAAAATAAATTTTTATAGTTTATTACAGACTGTGTCACTTGGGTTTTATCTGCTTCTTTAATACTTAAATGAGAGATTGGGCCCCGAGTTTTCTTAGAACTGATCTTCCCATCTCCTCTCTTTTATAAGTTACCACCTAATCTAGGGCCTCTCTCACAGGGGTCTCATTGTGCCTAGTCAACCTTATGTTGTCAATAAAATGGTGGATAGCAATATCCTCAGTAGGACTTATTTCTTTAATCACCAACTCTGGTAATAGGAAAAATTCAAATAACCTTGAGAAAGATTGATAAAGATATTCTGAATTTCTTCCTAGGTAAAAGCAAACTACTCCCACAACATCTTAGTCACATGAATAGAAAAAAAATCATCAATAAATTTAATAACCCCATATTACTAGCCTGCTACCTAAATATTATAGGTGTGGCTTTAAAGTCAACACACTTTTAGTGCAGTTTTGATTTTGGGACAAAATGAGACACTTGCAAATCACTAACACTTAACAAAGGAGGATATTTACTTTTCCTAACATATGTTCTAAGGATATGCAAACAAGGATATGGTGGCTCTTAATTTTTCTGGACACAATACTCTTGTCTACATCTTAAAATACTTTTGGTCAGCAAGGCATCAGAATATTGTGATTCATGTAGTTTCAGGCATCCATGAGATCTGACAGAATACAGATGGCTGGAATATTTTATGTCTTCAGATAGAGAAGTTGTATTAGGAGAGCTGGGCCAATCAGCTTGCATGAGAATGGGGGAAGGAGGAACATGAATCAGGGAAGTCAAGGAAGCTGTGTCAGGAGAATGTTCTATACATACTACTCTTTGGTGGCAAGGTCCTAATCTTCTAGAGGACCTTCTGCCATTTAAATAACTGTACAATCCTTCAGTCATGAATAGTACTAATGAAGAGAAAAGGAGGTGTGGGGAAAGGGAAAAATAAATAAAATAATACAAAAATATCAAATCTTGACCTTTGCTTCCCACACCTCCTTCCTTCGTGCAAGGACCAAGTAAGTGTCTTTTAGCTGACAGACTTGCAAACAAAGGGAGCAAGGAAAACAGAAAAACAAAACAAAAAATGTGGAAGAATACAAAATCCAGAATTGGCTTGTTCCTTATTCCAACAGAATTTTTTCTTTTTTCTGAAAGATATGTCCCAAAGTCTCAGTCTGTTCCATGTGATAGATAATGTGATATCTTTATAATATACAGTGGGTCTCCTAAGGCAAAGTTGTGATGATCAGACAGAGCAGCCTAAAGATATTAGAATAACAGCACAGATGATGACAGTTTCAGTAAAGTTGCGGGTTTCTTCTGATATGAGTTGGCAATGATGAATAAGAGCTGCATCAGGAAGCTCAGATCCTCTGCACAAATACTTCTGGCACAATCAATAATTCTTCATCCTACATCTGAGTTATCTATAGTAAAAGTAACTAAGCAGTCATAAGCCTCTTGAATGCAATCTTTAGAAGTATTTGCAGGTTTTTGTTCCAGTTTAACCACCATATGGGCCATCTCCTCTTGTGCCAATCTGCAAAAATTACACCAAATGTAGGAAAATGGTGGTCCTGTGACACTAGGCTCCCTTGCCTTCCAGTTCCAGATAATAAAGATCAGTACCCAGGAACCATCTGCTTTTTTCACTAGTAACAAAGAGTTATTATGCAGTATTTGTATACTTGAGTACTTCAACCTCCTTCATAATTATAGTTATAATCAACTAGTATTTATTCTATATTCTAGGTTTTGTGCTAAACATTAGGAATATAAGGAAAGTTTTTTTTTAATCCTATTCTTGAGGAGCTCATAGTGTATTGGAGTATACAGCATATAAATAGCTATAAGCAAATAAGATATATACAAGATAAATTGAGGATAGTCACAAAGCAAAGGCATTGAGGAGAACTGGGAAAGGTTTCTCATAAATGGGAAGGCTTTAGCTGAGATGATGAAATTCAGGAATCCAGGAGATGGAGATGAAGAGGGAAAATATTCTAAGCACTGAGGACAGCCAGTGAAAATGCTGAGTCAGAAGATAAAATATCTGGTGCAAAGAATAGGAAGGAAACATGTGTTCCTGGATTGATAAAGATGAAGAGAAGTATGATATAAGGAAATTGGGAAGAAAGAAAAGGTCAGGTTATGAAAGGTTTTAAAAGCCAAACAGAAGATTTTAGATTTGATTTTGTAAGCAATAAGGAGACTTTGGAGTTCAAGGAAGGTGGAATGCATGATATGGTCAGATTTGTGCTTTAGTAAGATCAGTTTGTGGAGAAGATTGTAGAGAGACCTGTGGTAGACAGAGCAATCAGAGACTATTGCAATAGTCCAGATGGAAAGTGATGAGGTCCAGTACCAGGATGATGGAAGTGTCAGAAGAAAGAATTGGGGAGGAGGGAATATATAAGAGATATTATAACAGTAGAAAAGACAGGATTTGGCAAATGATTGGATATGAAGGATGAGAAGAAGAAGTCAAGGATGATGCCTAGATCATGAATTAAGTAACTGAGAAGATAGTGGTACCCTTGACTTTTACAAGATATTAGGAAGAAAGGAAGATTTGGAGAGAAAGTTTATGAGTTCACTTTTTTTGATTTTAAGATTCCTATGGGAAAAAGTGATGTGAGACTAGAGGTTAGGAGAGAGTTTAGAGCTGGACAAATAGATCTAAGAATCATCTAAATGGAAATGTAATTGAAATCATGGGAGGATTGAAATAGTATAAAGGGAGAAAAAAATAAGGCCCAAGACTGTTCTTTGGGCCATCCCCAAGGTTAGCAGAAGTAACATGGATGAAATTTTGACAAAAAAGAAAGAGATTAGTCATTCCCATCAGTAGGAAGGAAATATCTCTCACTGCTATGAATAACAAATATTGTGTATCAGTCACATGGAGTAGTTTGAGTAACCTAAAGGGCTTCTATTTAGCTGTCTTTGTAATAACTGGCATGGAAGATAACAAGTACCAAAGATGGTAGAATGAAGCCAGGAAGCTAGACAAGCTCCCTCAGTTTCCTTTGAAAACTATACAAAACCAAGTCTCTGAACAGAGTCTGGAATGGCAGAGCTTATGAGGAGATAGAACAAAACAATTTGTAGGTTGAAAGGACTTTAAGAAAGGTCAGTCTCACTGGGACAAAAGAGGTCTTCAGCCAAGCTCAAATGATGTCCAGGAAAGCCAGTGGGAGAGTCTTAATCACAGCAGATCAGCAACTCAGACCCTCTGTCCTGATTCAGTAGAACAGTAGCAGAGCAGACCAGTGGGGCAGTTGTTAGTCCTAGAACATAAGGGAAATTGACAGCCCAAGAAACTAGGTAACAACAAGTAGGACTGGATCAAACTGCCCCCCAGCACTATGAACATAACACCAAACACAAGGGGCCTTTGTGCTCAAAGCCAAGGCTCAAAGCTGCACAAGAGGCTTGACACACTTTCCCTGTGTCCCAGGAGCAGAGCTTGACTTTAAAAGTCAGGAAATGGAAAGAAAGATAGAGAGAGGGTGGAGAGAAAGGAAGAGGAGGAAACAAAGACAAAACAAAAAGACATGAGACAAAGCAAAAGCAAAATAGATCTAATTGAAAGAGATAAGGGAAAAAGCTACATCTTGTTAAAAAGTACCATTGACAATGATGTAATATCAATACTAAATATTTATGTACTGAGTGGTACAGAATCTAAATTCTTAAAAAAGAAAGTAAAGTTGAATTAGTTACAAGAAGAGAGAGGGAAGGAGGAAGAAAGGAAGCAAGGAAGAATATAAGAAGAAACAAAAAGAGAACCTTGACCATAGAAAGCTACAATGATGACAGGAAAGACGAAAACATCAACAAATGAGGACAAAATATCCACAAGCAAAACCTTAAAAGTGGATATGAATTGGTCTCAAGCCCAAAGAGCTTTCTTGAAAGAGTTCATAAAGAATTTTAAAAGTCAAATAAGAGACATAGAAGAAAAATTGGGGAAAGAAATAAGAGTTATGCAAGAGAGTTAACAGCTTGCAAAAGGAAAACATTTTCTTAAAAAATACTATTGGCCAAATGCAAAAAAAAAAAAAAAATCCACTGAAGAAAGCAACTTTAAAAGTAGAACTAATCAAATGGAAAAAAAGATACAAAAGCTAACTGAAGAAAAGCACATATTAAGAACTAGAACCGGGCAAATGGAAGCAAATAGCTCTATGAAATATCAAGAATCAGTCAAACAAACTAAACAGAATGAAAAAATAGAAGAAATGCAAAATACTTCACTGGAAATATAACTGATCTGGAAAAGAGAGCCAGGAAAGACAATTTAAAAATTATTGGATTACATTAAAGCCATGATCATAAAAGGGGCCTGGATAGCATACTTCATGAAATTATCAAGGAAAACTACTCTGACATACTAGAATCAGAGGGTAAAATAGTCATTGATGATAAACTGGGAAAATATTTTTACATTCAAGGCTTCTGATACAGGTCTCATTTCCAAAATATAGAGAGAATTGACTCAAATTTATAAGAATTCAAGCCATTCTCCAATTGATAAATGATCAAAGGAAATGAACGATTTTCAGATGAAGAAATTGAAACCATTTCTAGTCAAATGAAAAGGTGCTCTAAATCACTATTGATCAGAAAAATGCAAATTAAGATAACTCTGAGATACCACTACACACCTCTCAAAATGGCTAAGATGATAGGAAAAGATAATGAAAAATGTTGGAGGGGATGTGGGAAGACTGGGACACTGATACATTGTTGGTGAAATGAAGAATGGATCCAACCATTCTGGAGAGCAATTTGGAAATGTGCCCAAAGAGTTATCAAACTTTGCATACCCTTTTATCCAGCAGGTTTTGTTGTTGTTGTTGTTGTTTTTTTTACTGGGCTTATATCCCAAAGAGATCTTAAAGGAGGGAAAGGGATACCGATGTGCAAAAATGTTTATTGCAGCCCCTTTTGTAGTGGGAAAAAACTGGAAACTGAGTGGATGCCCATCAGTTGGAGAATGATTGAATAAGTTATGATATATGAATGTGATGGAATATTATTATTGCATAAGAAATGATCATCAATATGATTTCAGAGAAGCTTGGAGAGACTTACATGAACTGATGCTAAGTGAAATGAATAGAACCAGGAGATCATTGTACACGGCAACAAGAAGATTATATGATGCTCAATTCTTATGGATGTGGCTCTCTTCAACAATGAGATGATTTAGACCACTTCCAATGATCCTATGATGAAGAGAGCCATCTACACCCAGAGAGAGGACTGTGGGAACCGATTGTGGCTCACAACATAACATTTTCACTCTTTTTGTTCCTGTTTGCTTGCATTTTATTTTCTTTCTCATTTTTTTTCCCGTTTGATTTGATTTTTCTTATACAGCAAGATAATTGTATAAATACATTGCATAGATGGGATTTAACTTAATGTTTAACATATATTGGATAACTTGCAGGGGATAGAGGAAGGGGAGATATTGGAACACAAGGTTTTGTAAGGGTTAATGTTGAAAAATTATCCATGCTTATGTTCTGAAAATAAAAAGCTTGAATTAAAAAAAATCATTGATGTGATGATATTTAAAAATAGACATTTAGGGGTAGAAAAAGCATTGTAGTGGGAGGAAATGAAAGGGATCATAAAACGGATTAAATTATCACATGAAGTGGTACAAAAGAGAATAGAGGGAAAGAAAAGAGGAAGATGAGCATTAATTGAAGCTTAATCTCATCACTTTAGGTTCAAAAAGGGAATAACATGCACACTGATTTGGGGATAGAAATTTATCTTACCATATAGGGAAATAGGAGGAGAAAGGAGAAAGAGAAGGGAGGATAGAAGGGAAGGCAAAAAATTGGAAGAGAGGGATAAGAGAAGGGAGGAGGGGTGATAAAAGGAAGACACACATTTTAAGGGGCAGCTAGGTGGCTCAGTGGATAGAGCATTAGCCCTGAAGTCAGGAGGACCTGAGTTCAAATCTGGTCTCAGACACTTAACACTTCCTATCTGTGTGACCCTGGGCAAGTCACTTAACCTCAATTGCCTCAGAGGAAAAAAAAAAGAAAGAAACACATTTGAAACAGAGATACACATAGAGTAAGATTAAAAGGCTGGAGCAGAATACATTTTGCTTCAGCTGAAGCAAAAAAAAAAAAGCAGAGGCAATTCTGATCTCAGACAAAGCAAAAGCAATAATAAATCTAATTAAGAGTAAAGGAAAGAATCTACATCTTGTTTAAATGTACCAGAGATAATACAGTAATATCAGTACTAAACATTTATGCACCAAGTGGTACAGAATCCAAATTCTTAGAGAAGTTTAAAAAGTTACAAGAAAGTTATAGGAATAGACAGAAAAACAATATCAGTGGGGAAACTCAACTTCCCCCTCTCAAAATTAGATAAATCTAATCACAAAATAAAAAAGAAAGAAATTGGGGAGGTTAATTGAATCTTAAAAAACTTAGATATGATAGACCTCTGGAGAAAACTGAATGAGGAAAACAATGAATATACCTTTTTCTCAGTTGTACATGGCACCTATCCAAAAAACTTCACAAATGTAGAAAGGCAGAAATAGTAAATGCATCCTTTTCAGATTACAAAGCAATAAAAATTACCTGTAACACAAGACCAGGGAAAGACAAAAGATAAAAGGTACCTCATTGTCCTCCATGTTGCAGTCCCTCTGGATCATCTGACCTCTAGATACTATACTGTGGAAAACAAACTATTCAGCTTTAGAACAATGACCTTGTAGTTTTAATGTTCTCTTTGGTGAGCTAGACAGCATAAAAACACATGGCCTGTTTAGCCAATCTATACCCCCATACATACTTCAAATCTCATCTGATCATTCACCTGTTCCCTTGTTTTCTTTTGTGTTGTCTATACTATTCTGCTCTTATTTTCCATCTCTTACTCTCACAAGAGTAATCAAAAATATTTTAATTGTTTCTGAGAAGGTGCTATTCATCATTCTCTTAACTTTCTAAATCAAAACACTGTTACCCTTGCCACCATTCCCTTGTATGTATCTTTTCCATGATTGTCTTGCTTGTATATATTTATCCCCACTACAATTCTTTTTTTTTATTTTTTATTAAAGCTTTTTATTTGTATAACATATATATGGGTAGTTACCCAACATTGATCTTTACAAAGCTTTCCATTACAAATTTTACCCCCAGTCCCCTCCCCTCCCCTAGATGGCAGGAAGTCCACTACATGTTAATAATGTTGAAATGCTTGAGAAGTTGTGCAAGAAAAATCCTATCTACAAGAAAAAAAAAAAAAAGAATCAGAGAAAGGCAACACAATGCAAGCAAATGTCAACAGAGATCATGAAAATGTTACGTTGTGGTCCATATTTCATTTCCCTCTCTCTGGGTGTATATGGTTTTCTTCAGTGAACAATTGGAACTGGTTTGAGACAATTCTTTGTTGCAGAGAGCCATGTCCATCAGAATTGATCATCATGTAATACTGTTGTTGCTGTGTATGATGATCTCCTGGTTCTGCTCGTTTCACTCAGCATCAGTTCAGGCAAGTCCCTCCAGGCCTCTCTGAAATCGTCCTGCTGGTCGTTTCTTACAGAGCAATAATATTCCATAACATTCATATACCATAATTTATTCAGCCACTCTCCAATTGATGGGCATCCCTTCAGTTTCCAGTTTCTAGCCACTACAAAAAGGGCTGCCACAAACATTCTTGCACAGGTGGGTCCCTTTCCCTCCTCTAAGATCTCTTTGGGATATAGACCCAGTAGAAACACTGCTGGGTCAAAGGGTATGCACAGTTTGACAACTTTTTGAGCATAGCTCCAAATTGGTCTCCAGAATGGTTGGATCCGTTCACAGTTCCACCAACAATGTATTAGTGTCCCAGTTTTCCCACATCCCCTCCAACATTCATTGTTATCTTTTCCTGTCATTTTAGCCAATCTGACAGGTGTGTACCCACTACAATTCTTTAACAATTGTTTCTTATTCTTTCATTCATTAACCCAGCCTAACACCATAAAAGAATTTTTTTTATATCTTATTATATTTCTGGTTCAGTCTGAGTGTACAATTTATTAAAATCCCCAGTTACTTTTAATATGAATTTTTTCCCTCCATACTTTTCACCATGAAGTTAATTTCTAAAACTCAGATATAGGATATTACATACCCTATTGGTTCATTTCCTAATCCTCACCGGTAGCTATTTTTACATCCTTATTCTTTCATCCAATCCATTCTAGCTTTATGTAATCTACAAATTTATTAAATACTCTTCCAGTCTTCATCCAAGTCTTTGATAAAACTACTAACAGCAGAGAGTCAAGGAGAGATCCCTGAGGCACTCGGCTAGAGATCACTTTCCAAGCTGACATTGATCCATTAATGATTAATCTTTGAGTCTGGTCCTTCTGCCAGTATGAAAAATACACAACTCTGTCAACACTGCTCACATTTTATCCACACAAACTTCAGTAAATCTAGTTATATTATGTTTATGATAGTCTTGATCTACCATCTAGTGATCCAGGAAAGAAGAAATGAGGTTAATCTCGTATTACCAGTTCTATTTAATTTTTTAAATTCTGTACTTGAACAACAAACAGAATGACCATTTCTACATACACAGCACAATACAAAAAGAGGATTGCATATGAAATTATGAATCTTCATTTCACATCTCTTTTTTTAAAAAAATGTAAATGAATTTCATATATTTCTTTCATAACTGCTCTGTGAAATGTTTCAATGATATTCTTTTAAAAAATGACTATTGCTAAGCTTTTCCCCAAACCCTCAATAACAAATAAATATAGTAAAGTAAAACTAGCATGCACAATGTCCAAAAAACTATATTTCTTTCTGTACCTCAAGTTCATCATCTTTCTGTCAAGAAAGGGATCATATTAAAGGGATATATTTTCCTTTGTAACTCAAATTTGAAAACAAGTTCTTGGAGTAGGATATTCTTGGCTGTAAACTTCTATTTTTTTTTTTGTATTTTTGAATATTGTATTCTAAAATCTCCTCTTATTTAAAGTAAAAAAATGCCAAATCATCTTGTGTGATCCTGACTATGGTTCTTTTGTTGTTTGTGAATGCTTGTAGTATATCTTTCATTCATGTGGAAGTTCTTACTTTTGACCACAACATTCCTGGGACTTTTTCCTTTGGAATTTCATTCAGGAAGTGTTTGGTACATTCTTTCTGCTTTCACCTCTGGTATTAAAGATTTCTGTAATTTTCATGTGTGATTTTTTGACATACACTATCCAGAGCTTTGTAGGGGAAAAGTAATGATTTTTAGTGCATCCAATAATTCTTACTTTATCTCTTTCCTTGGCTTGTTTTCTGGGTATAAATTTTTTTTTAATAAAGCTTTTTATTTGCAAAACATATGAGTGACCTTTCAACATTGACCTTTGCAAAAAAAAACTTTTTTTTTCCCAAGCTGTTCCTTTTCTTCCCCCCACCCCCCATCCCTAGATGACAGGTAATCTAATACATGCTAGATAGGATAAATTATATGATAAATACAATACATGTATACATATCTATACAGTTATCTTACTGCACAAGAAACATCAGATCTAGAAAGAGAAGAAGAAAAAAAACAACCTAAGAAGGAAAACAGAATGCATGGAAATATTCACAGAAAGTGTTAAAATGCTGTGTTGTGGTTCACTCTCAGTTCCCACAGGCCTCTGTCTGGATGTATATGACTATCTTCATCGCAGCACAACTGGTTTGAATCACATCATTGTTGAGGAGAACCATGTCCATCAAAATTGATCATCGTATAGTCTTGTTGCTGTGTATAATGTTCTCCTGGTTCTGCTGATTTCACTCAGCATCAGTTCATGCAAGTCTCTCCAATCCTCTCTAAAATCCTCCTGTTGGTCATTTCTTACAGAACAATAATATTCCATAACATACATATACCATAATTTATTCAGCCATTCTCTAATTGATGGGCATCTTTTCAATTTCCAGTTTCTTGCCACTACAAAAAGGGCTGCCACAAACATCTTTGCACATGTGGGTCCCTTTCCCTCCTTTAAAATCTCTTTGGGATATAGGCCCAGTAGAAACACTGCTGGGTCAAAGGGTATGCACTGTTTGATAACTTTTTGAGCATAGCTCCAAATTGCTCTCCAGAATGGTTGGATTCGTTCACAGTTCCACCAAACAATGTATCAGTGTCCCAGTTTTCCCACATCCCCTCCAACAGCTATCATTATCATTTCCTGTCATTTTAGCCAATCTGACAGGTGTGTAGTGGTATCTCAGAGTTGTCTTAATTTGCATTTCTCTGATCAATAGTGACTTGGAGCACCTTTTCATGTGACCGGAAATAGTTTCAATTTCTTCGTCTGAAAATTGTCTGTTCATATCTTTTGACCATTTGTCAATTGGAGAATGGCTTGAATTCTTATATATTTTAGTCAATTCTCTATATATTTTAGAAATGAGGCCTTTATCAGAACCTTTGGATGTAAAAATATTTTCCCAGTTTACTGCTACCCTTCTAATCTTGTCTGCATTCATTTTGTTTGTACAAAAACTTTTCAACTTGATATAGTCAAACTTATCTATTTTGTGATTAATGATGACCTCTAGTTCTTCTTTGGTCACAAATTCCTTCCCCCTCCACAGGTCTGAGAGGTAGACCATCCTACATTGTTCTAATTTGTTTATAATATCATTCTTTATGCCTAGATCATGAATCCATTTTGACCTTATCTTGGTATATGGTGTTAGGTGTGGGTCAATGCCTAATTTCTTCCAGACTAGTTTCCAATTATCCCAGCAGTTTTTGTCAAATAGTGAGTTTTTATTCCAAAAACTGGGGTCTTTGGGTTTATCAAACACTGGATTACAATTGTCATTGAGTATTTTGTTCTGTGAACCTAACCTATTCCACTGATCCACTACTCTATTTCTTATCGAGTATCAAATGGTTTTGGTGACCACTGCTTTATAATATAGTTTTAGATCTGGTGCAGCTAGGCCACCCTCATTTGCATTTTTTTTCATTAATTCCCTTGAAATTCTTGACCTTTTGTTTTTCCAGATGAATTTTGTTGTTATTTTTTCTAGGTCAGTTAAATAATCTCTTGGAAGTTTGATAGGTATAACACTAAATAGATAGATTAGTTTAGGTAGTATTGCCATCTTTATTATATTCGCTCGACCTATCCAAGAGCACTTGATGTTTTTCCAATTGTTTAGATCTGACTTTATTTGTGTGGAGAGTGTTTTGTAGTTTTGCTCATATAGATCCTGACTTTCCCTTGGCAGATATATTCCCAAATATTTTATACTATCGATAGTTATTTTAAATGGAATTTCTCTTTGTATCTCTTGCTGTTGCATTTTGTTGGTGATGTATAAAAATGCTGATGATTTATGTGGATTTATTTTGTATCCTGCAACTTTGCTAAAGTTGTGGATTAATTCTAATAGTTTTTTAGTTGATTCTCTAGGGTTCTCTAAGTAGACCATCATATCATCTGCAAAGAGTGATAATTTGGTTTCCTCATGACCTACTCTAATTCCTTTAATCTCTTTTTCTTGTCTTATTGCCAAGGCTAGCATTTCTAATACAATATTGAACAGTAATGGTGATAGTGGGCAACCTTGTTTCACCCCTGATCTTATTGGGAATGGTTCCAGTTTATCACCATTACATATGATGCTAGCTGATGGTTTTAAATAGATGCTACCGACTATTTTAAGGAAAAGTCCATTAATTCCTATACTCTCTAATGTTTTTAATAGGAATGGATGTTGGATTTTATCAAATGCTTTTTCTGCATCTATTGAGATTATCATATGGTTTTTGTTAGTTTGGTTATTAATATAGTCAATTATGTTAATAGTTTTCCTAATATTGAACCATCCCTGCATTCCTGGTATAAATCCTACTTGGTCATGGTGTATTATTCTAGGAATGATTTTCTGTAATCTCTTTGCTAATATTTTATTTAAGATTTTTGCATCAATATTCATTAAGGAGATTGGTCTATAATTTTCTTTCTCTGTTTTTGTTTTACCTGGTTTAGGTATCAGTACCATGTCTGTATCATAAAAAGAGTTTGGTAGGAGTCCTTCATTCCCTATTTTTTCAAATAGTTTATATAATATTGGAGTTAACTGTTCTTTAAATGTTTGGTAGAATTCACATGTAAATCCATCTGGTCCTGGGGATTTTTTCTTAGGGAGTTGGTTAATGACTTGTTCTATTTCTTTTTCTGAAATGGGACTATTTAAGTAATTTATTTCCTTTTCTGTTAATCTGGGCAATCTATATTTTTTTAGATATTCCACCATTTCACTTAGGTTATCAAATTTATTGGCATACAGTTGGGCAAAGTTACTCCTGATTATTGCTCTAATTTTCTCTTCATTGGTGGAAAGTTCTCCCTTTTCATTTTTGAGACTAACAATTTGATTTTCCTCTTTCCTTTTTCTAATTAAATTAACTAGAGGTTTATCTATTTTGTTGGTTTTTTCATAAAACCAACTTTTAGTTTTATTTATTAATTCAATAGTTTTTTTACTTTCAATTTTACTAATCTCTCCTTTTATTTTTAGGATTTCAAGTTTGGTATTTGATTGGGGGTTTTTAATTTGTTCTTTCTCTAGCTTTTTTAGTTGCAAGCCCAATTCATTGATTTTCTCTTTTTCTATTTTATGCAAATAAGCATCTAGAGATATAAAATTTCCCCTTATTACCGCTTTGGCTGTATCCCACAAATTTTGGTATGTGGTCTCATTATTGTCATTCTCTTGAATGAAATTAGTAATTGTTTCTGTAATTTGCTGTTTCACCCATTCATTCTTTAGGATAAAATTATTTAGTTTCCAACTGCTTTTTGGTCTATTTTCTCCTGGCCTTATATTGCATGTGATTTTTATTCCGTCATGATCTGAAAAAAATGCATTTATTATTTCTGCCTTCCTGCATTTGATTTTGAGGTTTTTGTGTCCTAACACATGGTCAATTTTTGTATAAGTTCCATGGACTGCTGAGAAAAAAGTAAACTCCTTTCTGTCTCCATTTAATTTCCTCCAAAGATCTATCATACCTAACTTTTCTAACATTTTGTTTACCTCCTTAACTTCTTTCTTATTTATTTTGTGGTTTGATTTATCAAGTTCTGAGAGAGGGAGGTTGAGATCCCCCACTATTATAGTTTTGCTGTCTATTTCTTCTTGCATCTCTCTGAAC